>CAJQZJ010033504.1:279792-306905 GCA_907164525.1 Lophiomys imhausi | reverse complement strand
ACACACACACACACACACACACACACACACACACACACACACACACAGACACACACACCAGGATTACAGAACTCAAAATTTCTGTTCTATCAATGACCTTATACACCTGGGTAATCAACTTCTCTCTTTGTGTCTCTAAAATGGAATGATTCTCTTTCTTTTGGATAATTTCCTTTTAAAGTCTTGGAGACATTATAAATTCTGTTCAAAATAAAATTGTGTATAGAATTAATGCTTCCCTAGTCCTAGCCACTCATTATTATATTAATGAATTTTCCAGCTACATACAAGGAAGGACAGAAACCTGTATTAAGTATCGTGCTACAGATGTTACATGTCCCTATCCATTCTATACTCATATTAGTTCCTTGTCATATGCATTAATTCACAGATGTCTGAATTTATTTTGCACACAACTAAAAACAGTTTAAATATTTACTTGCCCAATATCTTATAATGGAGAAATTTTAAAGGCGAAATTTAAAGGCTGAGTTTATTCAAACTCTGATTTATGCTTTCATGGGTTTATGCTAATAATGCACACACACACATGCATGCACACACACACACACACACACACACACACACACACACAGAGAGAGAGAGAGAGAGAGAGAGAGAGAGAGAGAATATGTATATATTGGAAAGAGAAAGAGAGAGTGCTAGAAAGGGAAGTGGATAGTAGGATTCTAAGTCAATCCTTTTGTATATGTTTACCTGAAACATGGTCTCACATAATAGTTCAGGCTAGCCTGGAACTTTACATAGTTTTGACCATTGTTCTCAACCTTCCTAATGCTGTGAACTTTCAATACAGTTCCTCATGTTGTGGTAGACCCTAACCATAAAATTATTTTGTTGCTACTTCATAACTGTAATATTGCTACTGTTATGAATTGTAATGTAAATATCTGAAATGCAGGATATCTGATATGTGACCCTCAAAGGGATCATAACCCATAGGTTGAGAACAAGAATGGCTAGTCTAAACGGACTTTTAAGATACAACAACCTTCCTGCACCAGCCTCTTAAATGTCAAAGTGAACCTTAAACCTTATTCACTTTGCCATGAAAAATGCTGGATATTTCACTTCTCTACATTGGACACAGACAGCCTTTAAATCTCCCTCAACAACACAGAAACACACAAGACTCTGAGAAACATCTTAACCAACTCCTGTATTATATGTGGATTTGGAAAGTGAGACAGAAGGAAAAAAGAGAACAATTTGCTCTAGAATGAGCAGCCATGAAGATGTGATCTAGAAAGGGAACCAGAGATTATTTGTTTTTTACATATGAACTTAATCAATATATATCTAGGAGTCACTATATGTTGGGATCAGGTACTACTTGGTGAAGAAACCCAGTTAACTGTCTCACTGGGCTGCAGGGTTAATATGAAGCTCATCAGAAAGGGGTGTTTGAAGGAGAAACATTTGGTGCTGCCAGAGCAGAGGGTGGGGTTTGAGTTGTTTACAGGATAAAAGAGTGTTTTCTTAAAAGCAGGGGTAAAGCAAAAGGTATTCATTTTAGGTGATTGGGGTAGAGATAGTGAGAAAAGATTCCAGGGAAAGGAGAGCCTAGGACCTGAGGCACATATGAGGAAGTAAATTTTTTTTTTTACCTTTAATTAGTTACAGGACAAATGATATTAAAGATAAGTGACAGAGTAAACAGATTCCATTTCTATATGCATCTGTGAGGCATCTGAAGCCAATCCTTCCAATCCTTTGCCATAGCATTATTTCCTGGTAATCTGCACAATTAAATGCTTATTTTTCCAAGAGCATGATTGAGGTGTGGTGATCTCTCTCTCTCTCACTCCCTCTCTCTCTCTCTGTGTGTGTGTGTGTGTGTGTGTGTGTTGCATACCTCTGTGATATGTGTGTGGTTCATGCATATGAACCCTTTACACATACATCTTCATCTTAGCAAATGATTCAAGAATAACAAAGCTTATTCTGTTTAATCTCACTTAATTCCAATTAGTTATCTCCTTGGGACATTTGATTTACAATTACTAGCTCTCAGGATAGAGAAAACAAGGCTCACTCTGATATCTTCAATGATGCTAATCCCACCAAGTACTCTCTCTTGGGTTGAGTTCTACCTCACCCTCCAGAATACAGAGAATACCCAGCAGCAGTGCTATTTGTATTTTGTAGGGCTGTGATACAACTTACTGGTCTCAGCGAAGATTTCTCTTCTGTCGTCATGAGGGCCTTTCTGACCTTGGTGGGATGATCCCTGGTTTGAATAGGAATGGCTCTCATAGGCTCATATATTTGAATGCATGGTCATTAGAGAGTAATGCTACATGACATGGAGGATTGGTGCGTATACCCTTCTGGGAGTAACTTTGGCCCTGTTAGAGTAGGTGTGGCCTTGTTGGAGGAAGAGCGTCACTGGGGGTGGGCTTTGTGGTTTCAAATGCTCAAGCTAGGCATCTCTTCCTACTGCCTGCCAATCCAGATATTGAACTTTCAGCTCCTTCTCTGGCATCATGTCTGCCTGTGTGCTACCATGCTTCCTGCCATGATGATAATGGACTGAACCTCTGAAAATGGAAGGTATCCCCAATTAAATGTTTTCCTTTATAAGAGTTGTCATGGTCATGGTGTCTCTTCAAAGCAATAGAACTTTGACTAAGTACTCCCTGCAGCAGGATTAGCTGATTTGCTTCCAAGTGTCTTTTGTCAGACCAAAGCAGAAGCCACTTGATCAGGCTCTGACACTGTGGAACAAAGTTCTCTGTTCTAATCATCCTGGGATTAGGTACTATACACCTAGAACAATTTACTGAAGCATGACGTGACCACTTCTTAATCTCAGCATTGGAGGCTGAGGGAAGAGGATCAAAAATTCAAAACTATCCTGGGTTACATAAAAAGGCTAGTAGGTCTCAACAAAAAGAGAAAACAGCAAAGACATTAAAAGACTGAAATTATCCAAAGTTACCAACCCCTGTCTGCCTACCTTACTCTTGTTTCATCCCACAGAAAAAGTTTCCTGGCTTCATTTTCTCCTTCCTGCTTTCCATGTAGCCCTTCCTGAGGGCTTTCCTTTTCTTTTGGGAACTGAAACAAATTCTTCCTCACTTTGGGGAACTGAAACAAAGTCTCTGTTCCCAAGCAGTCATCACCTGACCCATTGGCCTTATAGTATCTAAACAACAAAACTATATTTAAAAGCTTCTGCCTGCCAGGTACGATGGCACACACCATTAATCCTAGCACTCAGGAGTCAGAGGCAGATGGTTCTCTGTGAGTTTGAGGCCAGCCTGCTCTACAATGTGAATTCCAGGATAGCCAGGGCTTCAGAGTGAGGCCCTGTCTCAAAAGAGCAAGCACAAGCTTCATCCATAGACCCTCCTCTTTGACTCTCATTAGAAACCCTGCCTGTAGTCCTGCTCGTGTATCTGGCATGTATGAAAGAAAAGATGGACTTCCTTTGGAGCTTGGCTGATCTAAACAAATAACCCTGTTGTGTTCTTATGGGCCACAAAGACACTGGAACCTCCACCTCCCTCCTGTCCTCTCTTTGTCCATCTGTTCTGATTAGGATTACAATGTTGGCCTCCAATAGGGCTTACTGAAGACTAAATGAGGAGATGCAGGTACACTCATCTAGGACTGAACCTGATACATATGGCTGCTCAACAGCCCTCTCCTCAATAAACCAGAAGCCCCCTTTACCATCTGCTCCTTTGTCAGTATGTTCAGTGACCCAAGACTCTTGAAGAAAATCTGTAGATGATTTACTGAGACCTTTTCAACATTTGCTTCCTTGTAGTTTTCAACCTCCAGCCAACTGCAACCTTTTATTTTCCCTTACAGAAGTACCTTGCAGACTCTGCTACGCTTAGAGAGTAAAATTTGGTGAGTAGCCTGGGCATGACACTCACTGAAACTGACTTGTTTCTCTTAGCCAGGCCCCATCTGAGTGTTCCTAAGAGCACACAAAGTGAAGGAGAGCTCAAGTCCCAGATCCTGTGTGTGACCTGAAATATATGAGTCAGCCTCAGTGAGTTTTATCATTCTCATTTGCGATATTAACATGAAGGATGTATGTGTAGCTCCATACTGTAAGATTAGCATGGAAGTGCACAAAGCCTGTGCCACAGCCCTCTTTTTTGAAGCAGATAAGATGATGCATGTGAGGAACATAAAGTGTGGAGGGATCCAGCCTTGGAAAGAACTGTAATGAACATACAGAAAGCAGTTGGTATTGCCCCCTTGTTATTCCTCAATATCTTCAAAAAAAAAAAAAGACTTATTTGTTTTCTAAATTCCATGTGTGTGGGTGTGCACGTGCATGTGCATGTGAATGAATTCAGGTATCCACAGAGGATAGAAGAGGGAATTGGATCCCCTGAACTTGAGTGCCACAGTTCCCTACGTGGGTGCTGGGAACAAAACTCAGGTCCTCTGCAAGAATAATATGTGCTCCTGATTATGGAACCATCTCTCCACCTAAGTGTGCCTTGCACTTCCTCATATTTCTGTGTCCTGAATTCTACTTTTCTTCTCAGTGTTATATTCTTCATTATATCCCTTCCTTGAATGGTTGTCCTCAGAGCCCAGCTTGAAAGACCTTCTCTCGGGGAGCTATAAAGAAAATCAACAGCAATGAAAAGAAAAAGAATCAACTTTGTGTGTGTGTGTGTGTGATGTGTATGTATATCTGATCAAGTAAATACTTACTATCAGGATCTGTCATATAGACTTTTAGCTGTGGACAGAGTAAATTCTTAGTGCCATCATTGTGCAGATAAGAATCAGAGAGATGCAGTAGCTAAAAGTGGACCATCCTTGACTCCAGATGACTTTTATTAAGTCTTACTCTTCAGTTGTTATCACATGTTACCCACCTAGGCAAGAAATATTTAATGAGGATTGATTAGGTGCTATAGATAATTCCAGGTCCTGGGGATAGTTTCTGATGAAAGGAAGCAATGTTCAAAGGCTCACCCTAGAACTCTATTAGAACAATGAATCCCTTCAAGCCATCTAAATCAGAGGACAGCAGACACCTTCCTGGGATCCAAACTTGCTCTTGGCCTCATTTCTGCTCTTGTGCCTGCTTGTGTTCATCATCTATACTTAAAGTGACTTTCTTCTTGGTGTCCTCCTTTAAACAAATGTTGGACCAAAGTTGCCTTGTGTATCACTTAATATCTCCTCATCAATTAAGAAAATGTGGTACTGCCTGGGCTAGTGTAAACTTAGACTGTTGACAAGCTTAAGGAAGTCTAAGATTGGTGAGAAATTAAAAGCAATAATATCAAGTTCTCCTCCTGAGGTCACTGGTGTGCCTTCAGTTAGCAAATACCACCATCCATTGGGAAGAATGGGATCTATGATGGTTAGGGTTGCAACATCCGTGGACTTAACTCTTCATTATTGTTAGGCTTTGGAAGATTCACGAAGGCTCTGATCCCTGGGACAAACACTGCCAGGCTGGAACACATATCCCAGAACACTGTCACCAGTGGGATAACAGCCAAGGGTTCTTGTACTCCCTTCTCAGTTTCCAAGTACCTAGACCAAGGCTTTAGGACACTGGACCCTTCCCTCAGCTTTCAAGGCAAGTCACTCTTCTTTATCTATACTCCCTTTCCATTTAAAGCTCTGAGAGACTCTATGTCAGCCTCAACCTACTCTCCTCTGGGATGCATTTTCAAATAGACAGCAGTCTTTTTAGAAACTCCCTCAAGGAGGAGGCCTCAATTCATTTCAATAATGTAGTTTGATGCCAGTACAAATAGTGATACAGGGAAATCTGGCCTAAAAATGGGGTCTTAAACTGCACTATTGTCTCCCAGCTTGATCTCTTTGGTAAGGAACAAGACCAGTAATTTGAAGTACCATGTGTCCAGATATTTATGCCTCTGTAAGACAAACCTGACCAATATCCACATTGTTCTGCAGGAATCTCTAACCTGATGGGCTGCAGCCTGCCCCACTTCCCCAGTTTCATATCCTGTCTAGAACAAGCCTGGCACCACACTAAAACCACTTATCTAAGATAGATTCTTTGAGGCTTAGAAACAGTTGCCTACTAAACCCATTGATCCATTCTTATTAGAGCCATGTCTGCCTATTCAGATCCAACCTCCTCTACTTTATGTGCCCTTTCCAATGGGAGGCAAATGAAACTGGAAATGGTGTGAGGATCCAAGTTTCCTTTCCAATGCTGACTTAAGATAATGAAGAGAAATTTTGGATCAATTTTCTGAAGACCCGGGAATTCAGGGGTATAACCATTTAATTTGAGCTCACTTAGAAAGATCCATCTGTTAGTCTGTTCCTAATGAGAAAATTCTGTATGCGGCCTGCATGACAGCATTGTTAACTAACAGTATACCATTAATGTCTCAGCTTCCCACAGTCAACCCATTCTGTGAACAGATCCTAACTGGAATAATCAAATATTAGGACTCAATATTGCTGGGATAGAATGGATGACACATCACCTGTGGAAGGGATAAAGTAAAATACCAATATAAAGTTAATATCCAATACCTGCATTAGAAGCCTACTCTTTTCAAGCAGGAATAATAGGAGCCTTCAGGACTATATTAATAATTGACCCTATTAAGAAAGACTGATTTATTATACTAGGTATTCACTTTATTAGACAATTAGCTTCATTCATAAGGAAAAGGCTTCAGAAGCTGACACTGGGCTCCCACATGCCTCAAGATTAACTGTTATGTGTAGTCTTCTCAGTTTCTACCAACTGAGATCAAGTAGAGGATGAAAGCTGTATATGACAGACGTTGGATAGCAATGTCTTCTGAACTGAAGACTTCCACCATGGAGAGAAGCCAGTTAAGACTCAGGGAGTAAATAAAACAACAAGGCTTAGGAAGTAAAGGATTCACAACCCACAAGAGGTTCCTGAGACTTACAGGATTCAAAAGGACCTGCCCCAGGTTATATAATTAACAATATCTATGGCAAAGGACTCTCCCACAAACTAAGCAGTCTGAAAGTCACACAGGAATCTCCAGGGATGAGACTTTAATGAGCAGTCACCCCATGATAGGGAGGGTTTTTCAGTGATGCAGCTACCTTTGAGTCATCCATGCTCCTGTAAATAACTCTTCACCCATACCACTATAAGAAACCCCAATAAACCCATTGGCTGCACCAACTGGGACTTTGCAGGGATCATTACATTTGTCTGTGATCAATATCCTGTCTGGGGTAAGTAGACAATTGTTTTCTCCTCCCTAGGAAAGGCTACATGTCAAACAAGGCCAAATTCTACATAAGAGGACAGCCAAAGTTTTTGGTCACTATTTGAGAATTCAGGGATACCTCCAACTCATTCATGAAATACTCTCCTCAAAACAAAGGGAAGTGAGACTTTAATATAAGAAGCCCAGACACTAGAGCACTAGAGCAAAGACTGTCATTGAACATAGCAATCACACACACACACATACACACACACACCAACCACACCACACCTGTCCATGTTTGAAGCTGATGGAAGTTGCCAGTGGCCTTCTGCAGTCTCCCACCCATTAATCAATTTTTGGTTATTACAGGATGTCCTACTCCTTTGCAGATGTTGGGGGGATACTATCAACTTCACTCTGCCAGCCTGACAACCTATTGACCTAGTCTTAATTAATCTACATATAAACATGGGTGTGAATAATCTCCTCTTCATGTGGTAGATGAGGTATTCTAAGAAGGATGAGAGCCATTATGGTTTAGTTGGTCTTGCTGATCTCCATGTAAAACTCAAGTCTTTGTGGCAGGAAAACATAATGAAGATTAGAACTTAGTACAAGACCTGTGGTCAGTCACTGAAACAACTGTCCACTCACCTATAATCCAGTCCTTATCTACTACTCTGATATACTCAACATCAAATGGCTTACTTTATGAAGTTTGAAAGATGCTTTTTTTTCTTGCACTTTCATCTGGAGTCCTGATATTAACTTGATTTCAAGTAAACTAACTAGCTGTATAACAATGCATGTAGTCCTCATCTAGGTTTCAAAGACAGCCTTCATCTCTTTGGCAATGCCTAGGAAGGGGAAATCAGAGAGAGTTCAGCCATAAGGAGACTTACTTGAATATGTTAAGTTCCTTAAAGCAAACTTCACAGGCTAACAGGCTTTAAGGCTTCCTAGCTGAGGTCATTTAGTCCCACCTACTAAGGCCCAAATTCCAACAGGAGGTCCATTACTTGAGGACTTGCTTTAACACTTGGGATGAGAGCTCTCTCCCAAGATTTGATATGTATGTCTTTAAGATCCACTCTCTACACATAAAAAGCAGCTAAGAACATTCTTGGGAACAACTACATTCTGTAAGAAATGGGTCCCCAACTTTGAAGTCATTATCAGGCCTTTTTACTAGGCTCTCCTGGGAGAAGATCAGGGATTTCTGACTTGGAAACAAATCAATAGAGAGCAATTTGTAAGGTATAGAGTGCCTTAGTTATATTCCAGCCCTAGAACTGCTTGAATGGAGAAACTTTTTCTGTCTTTATAGCACAAAGGTAGAATGGGCTAGTGGTACTCACCCAAAAGCTAGGAAACACTAATTCATTGATTTGTCTTTATTTCTGTTTTCAAAAGCTCTCCCTTGTCTCAGTCCTTTTTAATATTCCCATAGTTCATTGTGGCATATATAATCTCAACACACTGCCCTACTTGTCACAAACAAACAAATGTCATTATTCTTAACAGAATCTCTCCTATTTCTTAAATAGGATCAGTATGCTGCTAAAAAAGCACTTGAGGTTATTTTTCTGTGCCCCAGAGGCTCTCACAAGCAAGGCATGTGAAAATCTTTATCTATCTATCTATCTATCTATCTATCTATCTATCTATCTATCTATCTATTTCTATCATCTGTCTATTATCTATCTATCAATATACAGTGAGGGGGAGAGACACATGAGAGAGAGAGAGAGAGTGAAAGAGAGAGAGAGGAGAATCAAATGAACAAAATACTATGCACATGTTTGGGAAATTACTTTAGTCATTGTGGTTAGATGTGGAGAAAGTCAAGTTTTGGAACTGCAATAACGTGGGTTGAGAGCCATGGGACCTTTCTTGTCTCTTGCTAAGTTTAACTTTGAAAATCTATTGTGTTTGACAATATGGTGACCGGGGCTACCGTGTCTGCTAAGTGAAACAAATAAGATTTATAACAGAAGTGTATATATCTTCTCTTGTACATGGAATCCACGGGACAAAAGGCATGAAACTTGAAGAACCACTAGGAATGTAGAAGTGGGAAGGCAGCAGGGATAAAAAATGGGAGCAGAGAAAGAAGCATGATCATTATATTGTATGAATATATGGAACTTGTTAAGATCTGGTTGTACCTGTCCAAAGCTGCTCCATCCTATGGTTTTTCAGACTTGCTCTGAAGGAGTCCATTTATAAGTAGCTTACTACATTTGGGGATAGAGGATGACCCTGCACTCCAGTGGATATGTGAACAGCACCGTCTCTCTCACACCACCCATGTAGCAGAAACTGATAATGACTTTTTTCTGGGAGTAGTAAAGATGCTACCCTATAGATTTAGGGTAAATTACAACTATAGGGACAGATGGACATATTAAGATCATATTAAAAAAACAAGCCCAAGAACTTACTGGATACAAATAACTGAGGAAGAGATATAATACTTACACCTAATTCCTATAAAGAGGTTAGAAAAGCTCATCCTGATTGAGCTTACCCAGACTCAGAAAGATGAACATGGCATCTATTCACTTATAACTGGATTTTAGCCATATAGTACAGGATAACTATTCCACAACCAACAGACCAAAAGGAACAGGAACATGGACTTTGTTACCTGTTAGTGGGACACTTTACCCTAGTGGAGCTTCCATGTAGGCCCCCAGTGCAAGGGGAATCTCTTACCCCTCATATGAGTGATGAACTGAGGGGGGCTGACATGTGGGGGCACCCCACACCAAAGGATTAGGATAGGTGAGAGAGGGGGTAGAGGGTGGGAGGGTAGGACCGAGAGGGGTGAAGGGGGGGCTGTGATGGAGATGTTACTTGAACTAATAAATAAATGTAATTAAAAGAAGAGGTTGACATATAAGAGAGATATGGCAATGCACTTACTTACCTGTAAGTTGACCACCTAGTATATATGTCAAGGGACTGACAGGCAGAGAACTCCGAGCTGTTCCAGGGGCTTTAACTAGGCTCAGGAATATCATATCTGCTGCTGAAGTTCCAATCCTGAGTCATTGCTGTGGTTGCTGATGTCACCTATGATCTGCTGTAGAAGGTCCCAAGAACCCTAATAGAGGTCTGAAGGCCACTGCCTTCTTTGTGCACTCCCAGTGTTGCTGCTGTCTGCCTCCCCAGGGATGATGCTCTTTCTGTTGTAGCTCCTGTAGTTCTAAACCTCATCAACATTAAATGTAAATATCCCCTCTTTGCATCCTCAATCAATTGCTTGGGATCTCTTCCTCACTCTACCCTCATGCTTCATGCCTGTGAATTAGCATAGTATCTTATTGTCCTGTTCTTCTTCACAACAATTCTCCTATGTGGCACTCACATTTTTTGGAGGGTTTCTCAGATTCCAATGCCCTGGTGTACGTATCCTGTATATATATATCTTTGTTTGTGGGTATACAAGACTTTGATAAATAATGGGACATCACACCATTACTATGTTAAAACACTGTCTCTACTGACTTTGAAGAAATAATATGCCCCATAGAGGACAGGACACTTGGCAGAGAGTGGTCAGTGTCCTCTAGAAGCTGAGATTAGTTCTGGTCAAACATCCAACAGTCTTAGATCTCAGTCTTTCAATCATAAAATAGAAGGAATTGTATCTTCCAATAACTAGTGGACTTGTGAGAGGTCCTCAAGGCGCAGATAGGAACTATAGTATGACTGACATTTTGATTGTAGCCTTATAAGAACATGGGGAAGGTAACTATGATGTACTATTTTTAAGTCACTTAGTTTGTGGTAATCTGTTGCACAAATACACTCCCAAAGAGATTAAGTAGATACTGCTGGATGTTGTAGTTGTATGCCATTTCGTGCACTTCCAGGTAAACAGCATATTAGTTATTAATCTGATATATTAGCTTACATATAATTAGTTAACATGTCAAATTAGGGGCTGGAGAGATGGCTCAGCAGTTAAGAGCACTGTTTCTCTTCCAGAGGACCTGGCTGTAATGACCAGTATCCACAAGGAAGTTCAAAACCAGTTCCAGGGGATCTGATACTCTCTTGTAATTCTGTGGGTAGTGCATGTATAAGGTTACAGAAAAAATTCAGGAAAAATACCTATTCAGTAAAAGTAAATAATTTTAAAATTATGTAATGCAAATTTTGCAGCCAACTTCCCTGGTTCAAATTCTAGCTCTATTTGGTTGGGGACTTAGGCAAATGACTTATTCTCTCTACCCTTTGGTAAACAGGTTGATTAATAGTGACCTATCTTAGATTACTACTTGAACTTACTATATGAAAATTACTTATGACAGACATAGCAAGCCATAAGCAAGTATTTCTTATCATAATTATGAATCAAAAATAGAAGGGAATCTCTATTTACAAACATCAAGTGCTGGTATATATGGGCATGAAAACTCTGATCAAGATACAGGAATCTTATTTAAAACCAAGAGAATAAATTTATAAGGTGAACTAACCCTGAAGATGAAGATTCTTGGAAACCATGGAACAAAGGCCTAATTTTAAGCATACTCATGGAAATTTATACTCAAGAGAAACAAGGCAGTTGCAGCATCCTTGAACTCTCAGGTTCTTCAGTAGTATGCCTGGGCTCTTTCATGGGTACAGTATCCCTGCCTTCCTTCTAAATCTACTTTGAGTCCTGTCTTCATTCAGCCTGTTGAGCCCAGTTTTGATGAGAAAAATGGCTAAATGAGTTTAGGTAAGTGTTCCCCATTATATCAGATTAAGTTCTTCATTATTTGCTTTTGGAGTTAAAGTCTTTGGTCTGTTTTCAACAAGAGCACTGCTAGAGAGTGCTAGTGTATGCCATCCTGGTGACAGTTGATGATGACATACTGGACACCTGAAAAATGCTCAGAACTTGTATTTTCGGATGCCAAGAACTTTGCACTGATAATAATGATGACTTGTGTGGTCATACTTAATGGTAATTATTTGGACTTAAGGATTCTTCATATACCTTTGTGTATATGTATTAAAAATTGCTACATATGGTAAGTACATACAATAAATTCATAAAATTAATTTGGAAAAGAAATGTCCTTATAAATTGGTTTAGCAAGAGCTTTTCACCTTTGATGTACCCCCTTAGCTAATCCTCTTACTCTGTTTGATGGCTACATAAATATACAGGTATCTGCTATGTTTGAATTGGAGACCCATTACTAATTTAGTGAGATGACTTTAATATCTAGTTCAACAGTTTTAACTAAAGTATTCTGTATCATCAAGTGTCAGGATAATTTTTTCTTCAAACAGGTATCATCTGTTTTGGGAGCTTTCCATGATCTCCAGGGTGGAACGAGTGCCTCTTCTCCAGATCCCATCTAACTCCAGGCTTCTCAATATCACTCAGATGTTGCTGCTTACCTACCAATTAATCTTCCTCATGGCACTGGGGTTCTGTGATGGTAGGGGTTATCTATTACTCATCCTTATTTTGCATATTGGAATTCTTACCAGATAGCCCGGTTGCTGAATCCTAGAACCTATCTTTAAAACAAAAATAAAACAAACAAACAAACAAACAAAAAAACCTACCAATCACTTGTACAGTGGTTTGAATAAAAATGACTCCCATAGGCTCATAGGGAGTGGCACTATTTGAAAGATTAGGAGATGTGTCCTTGTTGGAGGAAGTGTGTCACTGGTGATAGGCTTTGAGGTTTTGGAAGCCCAAGCCAAGACCAGAGCTTTTCTCTTCTTGCTCCCTGTGGATTCAGATGGAGAATTCTCAGCTACTTCTCAAGTACCATGTCTGCCTGTGTGCTTCCCACCATGACGACAATGGTAAATCTGTAAGCCAGAGACAATTAAATGGTATCCTTTACAAGAGTTGCTGTGGTTATGGGGTCTTTTCGTAGGAACAGATCAGTGACAAAGACAATTTGCTTATATAGAAACTTGCTATTACATTTAGTGAATGGCAGCCCTGATGTCAGAGCTCCACAAATATTTGGAAACAAGCTTAACGTCAAAGGCTTGAAGAGACCGTATATACCAGCAGCCTCTGCACTACATGGGTTTGTTAGAAATACAGGCTCTTGAGGTCTACTGAGTAAATGTGATCCTTAATGTGATTCCTACATACAGAAAGGTTTAAGAAATATCAGTAAGAGTAAAAGACAAGATCAATTCCCAACAGCTAGGCATATTTTTTTATTAAGACTTCATAATCTTGTGTTCATTTTATCTGAATCCCCAGGAAACAGAACAATCAAAAGAATGAACCTGGGAGACACAGATGCCTAGGATTGATTTTCAGGGCTCTTAATTAACTCTATGAGCATCCATTTTCTCATCTTTATAATGGAGATAATTTTTTGCCTCATGCTTTTGATGTAGATGTGATAAAAATGTATCTGTCTCTCAGCTTATTTATTCTCCCTTGCTTCACAGTCCCAGACTTACCGTTGCCTATGCTATTCAGTGTAGTTAATGTCCATGTGAAGCGGACATGTGAAACGGTTGGACTCCAATAAACACCCATCCCCACAATTGAAGCACTTCAGCAACCAATTTCATTGTCAGGCACTAAAGCAGCTAAATTAGTGATGCATCCTATGGGGAACTTCTTTCCCAGAACTGAAAGCAATTCTTATATCTTAGAAACTAAGGTGCCTCTCAAGACTATTTGACTATATTGGAAAAAATAAGTAGCTGAATCCATAATCAGAAGCCCTTTAACTCCTTTTAAAATGCCATTCTTAGAAACAGAAAGTCACTTACTGGCAACAGTTTTTGTTTAGTGAATGAAAACCAAGGCAATGATATCTCCAATATCAGATCCTGTGGGTCTGGAACCTCTGAGATGGCTCCAGATAATTGTGAAATTTCATAAATGCTAGTGGCATTAAACTGAAAAACTGATCCTTAGAATTAAAAGAAAACAAGAACAAATGTCATCATGAAGTGCATGCAGATATGACTGGAAGCCCAGTGGCCACTTGCAACTCATGGGAAGGTCACAGCATGTATTAATGTAAAGACACATGTTTTTGAAGCCAGTCAGATTTTGTTTTCATCCCCAAAGCATTCATTATTGTCTATATGATCTTGGAAAGAACATGTACATTTTATGAAATATATCTCTACCAGTTAAGTTAGAGGGATCATAATATAGCATGGCTGTCAAGATTCAGCAGTGCCAACCAACTATAGTGGATGTCGGACTCACTGACATGGCTATTAACTTCTTCATTAGTAGTGTGCAGAAACTCCATCTGAAAAGGTATTTTTATCATATTTCTCTACCAACATCCAACTTCCTAAAGGCCTCATAATAACAAACACAACCTTAATTCAGACATGAATGTCTTTGAGAGAAACAGTATTAGCATAATGTCTGCTTCACAATAGGGCTCTGAGAATCTATTGGTTGACTTGGTAAATAAGTGCTCTGTAAGTGAGATCAACATGTTTATCAATATTATTTTGGAGCAGCTTGATTGTCTGGGGCTCAAGAAGGAATTTAAACTCCACACTTTTACCTGGCAGAGCATTCAGTCGGTCAGTTTCTGTCCCCTAAGTTTGAACCCAGCTGTTTGCATATGATTATAGACTGACCAGGTCTAGTTCATATGAGCTTCAGGAAGTCAGTGGGCACAGTTAGCTTTGCAGAATGGATGAGTGTTTGATGCTCACACTTTGTGTTACTGAATTGATATTGAAGGAGGAAGGTTAATAATTTTCTCTAGCACGTTCAAATCCTTTTTGTTTTCTTTTACTCAGTTGCTTTTTATTGGTGAAAGCGACAGCAGCATTGCAAGTTACGTGGTTTTGTGAAATTGGTTTGAGCTTAAAATCTGGGTCTGTGATATCTGGACCCTAGGAATTGATGGGAAGTAATTTAATTTGAGCATACTCCATCTCCTCACAGATAATCAGCAATACCCACTTTGAGGCTTTGCTCCAACCACTTAATTAGCTAATGTATACAAAATGATCTTGCACACAGTGGCTCATT
Source organism: Lophiomys imhausi (assembly GCA_907164525.1). Lineage (NCBI taxonomy): Eukaryota > Metazoa > Chordata > Mammalia > Rodentia > Muridae > Lophiomys > Lophiomys imhausi. The sequence goes on along the minus strand of CAJQZJ010033504.1, from coordinate 291,710 downwards.
ATCAATAATCAGTTCTCTTGGAAACTGCACATCACAGAGCTAATGAAAGAACCTGTACTTCCTATCAACTGAAAGCCAAGATAGTATTGCCATGACATCAGAATGACCCATTCCAAGGTTTGTTTGATCACAGGAAAGTGATGCAAAGGAATCACCATCTTTTTCTAAAACGACTATGTTCCCCATAGGCCTATGCTAGCACTAAGTGCTGTCTCCCAAGGTACCTGCTGGGGATTCATGTTGTTGGCTCCCACATACACCAGTCTCCACTAGCTGCCAACTTCTTGTTTGAATTTGGGCATCAGACAACTTTTGAGCTCTAGTTTTAAATGGGACTAAATGACAGTGTCAGGCAGCCATATTTGAGGAAATATGATGTTTCTCATGCTGGTGTGCGGTGTCAGCTTCTGGCTTTAATTGATTCTATGTACATGCAGTTTCACCATCTTCCAGTTTATGGGTATTAGATCAAAGTAATTAGCATCTTCTTTCATTCTCAGGAGTGACTGCTTGGCTAGCAAATATACAGTCATTGGCTAGTCCTATAAACATGCAAATGAAAATAAGTTGTGTGTGCCCAATTCATATGACAGATTAAATGTATAAAAAAAAAGCTTCAGGGAATTAAAATTTGATGTTTCATATTGTGGAACCAGTGCTACCAACTAATGTTCAGCTTGACTCAAGTAAGTGGAAATTATTAGTTCACATCAATCTACTGGCAATGGCTAATCTTGGGGAAAGCAGAAGAATTTATGTGTGCTTCTGGGTGTGTACACATGCATGTGTGTGAAGGAAGAGAAAAAGCGGTGAGTGCTAAAGATAACTATTTACTAGCCAATCATGGTGTTTATGGAAGGTCACTGAACATGGCAACTGGAGAGAGAGATGGACACAGTAAATTCTGTGAGCCTGTGGGAACTGGCTGCAGTATCATTACTGAGGAAACTGAACTTAATATGGCTTTGAACCATTTTTTGTCATGTTTTCTTATAATGATGTTCATGGATTATGTTCATGCATTACTTTGATAATGATACATCCTGCATATATCATATATATGCTGATGCTTCATGTATATTATGACTATATGCATGTATATGTATATATAATATGTGATAATTAACAATTTCAACTTGACAGGATATAGAATTAACTAGGATAACCTCTAAATGTGTCTGAGAGATTATGCAGATCAGATTAACGGAAGTGAGAAGTACGAACCTAACTATGAGTGGCATTATCCCATTGGATGGAGTCTCTGATTGAAGAAAAAGGAGAAAGCAAGCTGAGTGCTGACTCTCACCTCTCTCTGCTTCCTGACTACAGGTACAATGTGATCAGTGGTTTCAAGTTCCTGCTGTCATGCCTTCCCTCAAACTCTGAAAAAATAAAGCCTTTTGTCAGACATTCTGTCACAGTATCAAGACAAGTAACTAATAAAAACACAAACTTATCTGTATCTCTGTGACAATTCATTCTAACTATAATTTTTCTTCATTTTGCACTAATCTAGTGGGCAATACCACTGAATAGATCATATATTACTAGCCTTATTGATGGTACTGTTGTGGGACTTCACAGAACAAAAGCGCCCATAAGGATAGGCTATTGGATTAAATGTTACTGTTTCCCAAAATTTTCATACTTAAAGTATAAAACTTCTGGCTACAGTGGTGAGATATGGAAAATGGAAAATTTGAAAATAATTTGAGAGTTAGAGGAGAAAGTGAGATCTAACCTTGAACAGGGAGGGGAGAAAAGGTGACACTTTAAACAATGAAATGGAAGAACAGAGAGTGTGAGGTGCTGTGCATGGATTTGACTTTGCCCTCTAGATCAGGTGTGTCATATGGCTTCTTACAAGGGTGGGAGTGACATGATCAAGAAACAGTCTGTACTTTCATTTATTGAATGAAGCCTTTGCTGGTCACATGATAACTCAATACAAGGCCATTACTTCTTGTTCTCCTCAATGTAAACACAACAATAATAATGAAGAGTAAAGAAAATGGGTAAAAAGTCCAGTGTTTCTTTTATCCGCACAACGGAGAGGTGCTTGCCAACCCTTAGACAGGTCCTGAGGGGAAACTAAGTTCACCAGCTCTCTCACTTCCAACAGTGAGGCAGGGAAGAACATGGAGACACCTGACCCATTTCTTCCAGTGGCTTCCATGAGGTCATATGTGTGTTCAGATTGACTTCAACGAACTATCCAAGGTCTTCTAAAGGCCTGAGAAGGGAATCATACCTTCTGTGAGTACTGAAGTAGTTCCTTGAAGCCCTTCCCTAGTGATGTAGTCACTGTCCATAGAAAATGTGACTTGCATATAGCATTTGACCTTGTATTTTTGTAGTCCCTGTCATAGCCTGGATCTGGACAGTGGAAACTCATCATCAGGTGGTCTCAGTGTTTATCCTGAAGGAAACTGCCCATCTGTGAACATTCTCTGAGGATACTTGTCTTTCCAGGGACACTGCTGATTGAGGGATGTTGGTTGAGGGAGCTGATTTTTCTTTTGGAGCTTTAAGGATTAGATTTTTTTTTTTTTAAGCTTAGGTTCCTGGGTCAAAATGAACAAAATCCCCTGAATTCAAACAACTCAAAACAAAACAAGAGTGACTTTGAGAATAAAGAACCAATTCACACCACCTCCAGGTCCCTGCATATATAATGTCCCTATGAGAGTTTCCAGACTGTGGTTTGGATCCTTGGCTTGCTCTCCACTTGGGTGCCCAGCTATGAGGCAAGGAAAATAAAGTTCCCTTCCTAGGAAGAAGTATCTTGCTCTTACTTCCTAGAATGACTAACCCAGAGCATGGCAACTTCTTTCTCCACAGCTAAGATTTGACCCATAATAATTAAAAAGCAATGGGAGCATCCAGTAGCCCTGACTTAGTCTGTGGTAAGTTGTTAATTCTTCATTTGCTTCCACACTTCTGTGTCCCATTCTAGAAGCACCTCATGGTGGGCTGGGTACCTGTCCAAGATTTCAGAAGAGAGAAGCTTTGTGGGGCCAAAGAGACAAAGGGAAGCAAACCAAAGAAAACAAGTGATGGATTTTATCTTCAAAGGCTGGGTCCCAGGCAGCAAGCAGCTCTTCCCTTGTGGCATGTCTCCTCCTTGTGGTGGCCTTCATAGTGCTAGCTATTGTTCTCAGCCGTGAGATATTTCAAGGCAGCAAAGCCATAGCGTCGGGACATGTCCTGTTGAAACTCTTCCTTCAGGGTTTTGAGACAGATGCGATATTGCTTGTTGGAACGGAACTTAGTGATGTCGAAACTGGGGGCATGGGGCATATGGATCATGTAGGCATTGGGCAACACGGTGAACTCATACTCCTAGAAGGAGGAAGACAAGAATAATGAGAGATCTTTCAAGAGCCAAGGGTCATGTATGACTCTGAATCAAGGGCCTAGAGAATAACACAAGGAAGGGGCATAATTGGTCCAGAATAACATGCTTTAGGATCATGCCCATGAACTTGGACAAAATATTGAAGTCATCTCAACTTTTGTTTGCTCATATACAAAGTGAGAGTGAGAAAATCTATATTGAAGAATGAATATGAGGGTGAAACTCATAACTTTATGGGAAGAAGAGAGCAGAACACATGTCCACCTAGAGGCTTTCCATACACCCCATGGTCACTCTGTAACATTGCTACCAAGCAATATTCTCTTGGCCAATGAATTGACATATGTTTTTGTGAATTTTCACAGATCTGGATGAATACTGACAGATAAGTACAAAGTAGGGGATAAATTAAGAATAAAAAGGCAAGAAAACAAAAGTATATGTTTAAGCTCAATGTGGCAGCTCATATCTGTAACACAGCACTTGGAAAACCTACACAAGAAGACTGCCATGGATTCCAGGTCAAACTGGGTTACAGAGTAAGTCCCAGAGAAGTCAAAGCCATAGCATAAGATCCTGTCTTAAAAACAGACAGATATGCTCCCAGCAGTCTTATTTGTAATAGCTAGAAACTGGAAACAACCCAGATGTCCCTCAGCTGGAGAATGGATCAAAAAGCTGTGGTATACCTATACAAAGGAATACTACTCAGCCATCAAAACAACCAAATCATGCAATTTGCAGCCAAATGGATGGAACTAGAGAAGCTCATCCTGAGTCAGCTAACCCAGACCCAGAAGGATGCACATGGAATCTATTCACTTATAATTGGATTTTAGCCATATAGTACAGGATAACTATAATACAACCAGTGCACCAAAAGGAACAGAAACATAGATTTTGTTTCCTGTCAATGAGACATTTTGTCCTAGTGGTGCTGCCTTGTAGGCCCCCAATATATGAGGAGGCTCTTGGCCCACATATGACTGCTGAACTGGGGTGGGGAACTGTTATGTAGGGACTCTCTACTCCGGAGGAGTGGGATGGAAGGGTTAGGGGGTAGAGGGTGGGAGGGCGGGACTGGGAGGGTTGGAAAGAGGGCACTGTGATGAAGATGTAACCTGAAGTAATAAATAAACATAAAAAAATAGACAGATATGGGGATTGGTAAGATGGTGGTGATCAGCTCGGACACATTTTGATTGTCAGGAAGAACAACTGGACCACTGCAGGAATATACTCCTCCTGAACAGCAGTTTGTGAGGCACAAGCCTATCTGGGCTTGCTCAGCAAAGCCAGGGACAATAAAGAACTTGCTACTGGAAATATAGACACTGGAAGATTGGAATGACTGCACTCCTTGCCTCAGTGGAAGAGCCAGCACATCGAATCATTTCAGGATGTCAACTGGTGGTTTCAACCTCCAAACAGAGGACCTCCTCAGTTTCCTGAGTCTGCAGCTTCCGTGCAGGTGTTCCTGTTACTTTTGGTGCACTGGTTGTATTATAGTTATCCTGTACTATATGGCTAAAATCCAATTATAAGTAAATAGATGCCATTTGCATCCTTCTGAGTCTGGGTTAGCTCCCTCAGGATGAGCTTCTCTAGTTCCATCCATTTGGCTGCAAATTGCATGATTTGCTTGTTTTGATGGCTGAGTAGTATTCCATTGTGTAGATATACCACAGCTTTTTAATCCAGAACAACTACAGTAAGGCTGAGGGCGATTCTCCCTGGGATATGCAGCATGGCTGCATCTGGCTGAATGGTAACTGGGGGATCAAGCCAACAGGCGCTGAGCTTTCCTGAGCCTAAGCGCGCTGTGGACAGGACATAGACTACATATTGGAACTCCCTGTACCCCTGCCTTGCCTGGCCTCTTGGCTGGGCTTCCCGCTGTACAACAGGGTATACCATCTACATCTCAGCCCAGAGCAGTGAAGCAGTTCTGGATCTGTGTGCATCCAGAGAAACCAGACTGCCCCGGTTCACAGAGATTCACTCTGAGAGGTACAGACTGGCTCTAAGACTCATCTAAGACTAGACTGGGAGGACCATAGCCACAGTCCTAACACCCTAGCTACAGGGGAACTGTTAAAAGCCTCTGTCAAGCCAGGCAGTCTGCTCTGGAACACTGCAGTTCAGGCAGGGAAAAGGCAGCTGAGATTTGCTGAGTCCAAGAGCTGTGGACACCTTGTGAACTCCATATTGGAATTCGCTGTCCTTGCTCACTTTGACAGGGCACTAAGTCTACAGCCTCAGTCCAGGGTCTAGATCTCCATCCTTAGCAGTGTAGAGGTCCTGGACTGTGGCGTGCTTCCCGAGGGGTGGGCAGTGTCAGACCACAGAACTTCTGACAGAGAGGCATAGGCTGATCCTAAGACCCCCCCACCCCCACAGTGTAACTTGGAAGGTCCCTACCCACAGTCCTGATACCCTAGCTACAGGGAATATGTCAGAAGCCCCACCAACCTAGACAGGCTACTCTGGAAGAGTGCCTCTGACAGGGAAAGAGCTGCTGAGATCTCCCCTGAGTCCAAGTGCTGTAGTTTTGAACGCTACATTGGAACTTCCTGACTGCACCCACTTTGGCAGAAATTTCAGTCCTCAGTATCTGACAGCATCTAGATCTCGGTCCAGAGCAGTAAAACGTGCTGCTCGAGCAGGTGTCCTACACTGAACCAAAGAACTTCTGACAGAGAGGCACAGGTTGATCCTGAAATCCCCTGGAAAATAGCATGGAAGGACCACAACAACAGTCATGACACCCTACCTACAGGGAAACTGCCAGAAGCCACATTGGCACAGAGAGGCTAAACTGGAGCATAGTGATTCTTGCTGGGAAAAGGCAGTTGAGCTTTCCCAAATCCAAGTAATTTGGACAGGGTGTGAATTCCACATCAGAACTCCTGACATCACCTGCCTTGCCCCTCAGCTGAATATCCCTTTTACTCTGAAGCAATGAAACAACCTTGAACCATTGCTCACTGCCTGGGTGACATGGCTGTACCAGAACACAGTGCTTCTGGCTGCAAGGCACACAATTGAACCTGAGAAGCCCCTGAGAGCAATCCTGACACATAAGTTGCAGGGAAACTGCAGCTTTATCCTACAGTCTGTGGCCTGCCAACCCCTACTGACATAACTAAGAAGACTAGGAACCTTCTGGCAGTAATAACACATCCCACCCCAACCTCTGACCTGAGTTCCCAATTGGGAAAAAACAGGAAGGGGTGAGCTCTGGGAGACACATTGAGAACCAGCCCACACACAAGGCCCCATCCAGCCTGTGGAGAGCCTCAGATCACCAAGTTATATGGCTTCTACACCAAAGCTCCCTTCTTGGCACCAAGCCCAGAAGGCACCAGGAACAAACAGCTAAGAACAACCAGATGGTTAAAGGCTAGCGAAGGAACAGAACTGACAAAAATCAGGGAAATATGACTCCAACAAAATTCAGCTATGCTAGTACAACAAGCCCTGTCCATCCTATCATGGCTGAAACACATGAAAATGATGACAAATCGATACTTTGGAAAGAGATAGAGGCCTTACATGAAGAAAATAAATCCCTGAAAGAATTTAAAGACTCCACAATTTTACAAATGAAAGAAATGGAGAATTCCATTAGAGACCTCCAAGCCAACTCAGCCAAACATGAATGGGAAAGAGACAAGGCTATGAAAGCTTTGAAAGACTAGCAAAGACAACAAAATTGGAGCAGGAAACACATAAAATGTAAAAAACTATTCAAGACTTGAAATTGGAAATGGAAGCAATAAAGAAAACACAAGCAGAGATAACCCTGGAGGTGAAAAACCAAGGAAAGAGAACAGGAAAGACAGACATGAGTGTCACAAATAGGATACAAGAGAGGGAAGATAGAATCTCAGGCATGGAAGATTTGATTGAAGAAATAAGTACAACAACCAAAGAAAAGGAGAAATCTAAAAAAGTCCTCACAAACAATAACCAAAAAATCAAGGATTCAATGAAAAGAGGGAACCTAAAAATTAAAGGTATAGATAAAAGAGAAGACTCCTGACTCCAAGGTCCAAGAAACATCTTCAACAAAATCACAGAAGTAAATGTCTCAAACTAAAGAAAGAGATGTTGATAAAATTCCAAGAGGCATAGAGAACACCAAATAGATTAGACCAGAAAAAATTCCTCTTGCCACATAATAATTGAAACTCCAAATATACAGAACAAAGAAAGAATATTAAAAAGCTGTAAGAGAAAAAGGACAAGTACTGTATATGGCAGACCCAGCAGAATTACACCTGACTTGTCCTCAGAAACTTTAAAAGTAGGAAGGGCCTGGGCAGATGTCCTACAAGCCCTAAGAGACCATAGGTGCCAACCCAGACTACTTTACCCAGCATAAATTTCTATCAACATAGACAGAGAAAACAAGATATTTCATGAGAAAGCCAAATTTAAACAGTATCTATATACAAATCCAACTCTACAGAAGATCTTAGAAGGAAAATTCCAACTCAGAGAAGATAACTACACCCAAGAAAAAAAGGAAACAAAAAACCCCACTGAAGGTAAACCAAAAGAAACACACAACCACAGGAAATAACAACTTATGGTCATTAATATGCCTCAACATCAATGGAATCAAATCTCCAATAAAAAGACACAAGCTTACAGAATGAATCTGTAAACAAGACCCATCATTTTGTTGCATACAAGAAACACTAACGAAGACAGACTTTACCTCAGAGTAAAGAGCTGGGAAAAGGTTTTCCAAGAAAATGGTCCCAGGAAGCAAGCTGGAATAGCCATTCTAATATCAAATGAAATAGACTTATGATCAAAATTGATCAAAAAAGATAGGGAAGGGCACTACATACTTGTTAAAGGAAAAATTAATCACGATGACATCTCAATACTGAATATCTATGCCTCAAACATAAAAGCACCCACACTTGTAAAAAAAAAAAAAAAAAACTCTTCTAAAGCTTAAACTACACATCAATTCCCACATATTAGTAGTGGGAGATTTCAACACCCCACTCACAGCAATGGACTGGTCATTGAGACAGAAACCAAACAGAGAAATAATGATACTAACAGAAGTCATGAACCAATTAGACCTAACAGATATCTACAGAATGTTTCAACCAAACACAAAAGAATATACCCTTTTCTCAGCACTGAATGGAACCTTCTCCAAAATCAACCCTATAGTTAGACGCAAAGCATGCCTCAAGAGATACAAGAAAATTGAAATAGTCCCTTGTATCTTATCAGACCACCATGGAATACAGGTGGACTTTAACAACAACAGAAATAACAGAAAGCCTAAACATTCATGGAAACTGAACAACTCTCTACTCAATGACTAATGAGTCAGGGAAGAAATAAAGAAGGAAATCAAACACTTCTTAAAATTCAAAGAAAATGAAGGCACAACATACCCAAACCTATTGGACACAATGAAAGCAGTGCTACAAGGAAAGTTCCTAGCAGGAAGTGCCTTCAAAAAGAAAATTGTGACAGCTCATATTAGCAAATTAACAGGAGAACTGGAAGAACTGAAAAACAAAACAAAACAAAACAAAAACAAAAACAAAAAAGCAAACACTCCCAAGAGGGGCAGAAGGCAGGAAATTATCAATCTTAGGGCCGAAATGAACAACTTAGAAACAAAAAGAACAATACAAAGAATCAACGAAACTAAGAGTTGGTTCTTTGAGAAAATCAACAAAATTGACAAACCATTAGCCAAATTAACTAAAAGGCAGAGGGGAAAAAACCCAAATCAACAAAATCAGAAATGAAAAGGGAGAAATAACAACAGACATTGAGGAAATCCAGAGAATCTTTAAGTCCTACTTTAGAAATCTGTACTCCAGCAAATCTGAAAACCTAAGTGAAATGGACAATGTTCTTGATAGATTCCACCTACCAAAATTAAATCAAGATCAGGTTAACAAATTAAACAGTCCTGTAACCCCTAAAGAAATAGAAACAGTCATTAAAAGTCTCCCAACCACAAAAAGACCAGGGACAGATGGTTTCAGCACAGAATTCTACCAGACCTTCAAAGAAGAACTAATACCAATACTCTTCAAACTCTTCCACAAAATAGAAACAGAAGGAACATTGCCAAACTCACTCTACGAGGCCACAGTCACCCTAAAACACACAAAGACCCAACAAAGAAAGAGAACTTTAGACCAATTTCCCTCATGAACATAGATGCTAAAATACTTAATAAATTACTTGTGAACAAATCTAAGAATACATCAAAAGTATCATGCACCAGAACCAAGTAGGCTTCATCCCAGGAATGCAGGGGTAATACACCATACAATAATCCATCAACATTATCCACCATATAAACAAGCTGAAAGAAAAAAAACGCATGATCATCTCACTAGATACTAAAAAACCATTTGACAAAATCCAACATCCCTTCATGCTAAAAGTCCTGGAGAGCTGGCATACAAGGATTATACCCAGAAATAATAAAGGTGATATACAGCAAGCCGGTAACCAATATCAAATTAAATGGAGAGAAACTTAAACCATTTCCTCAAAACTCAGGGACAAGGCAAGGATTCCCACTTTCACCATATCTCGTCAACTATAGTACTTGAAGTCCTAGATAAAGCAATAAGACAACTAAAGGAGATCAAGGGGAGAGAAATTGGAAGCAAAAGAGTCAAATTATCCCTATTTGCACACAATATGATAGTATACATAAGTGATCCCAAAAATTCCACCAGAGAACCCCATAGGTGTGTGGGTTCATTTGTGGGTCTTCAATTCGATTCCATTGATCCACTGTTCTATTTCTATACCAGTACCATGCTGTTTTTATTACAGTTGCTCTGTAGTATCACTTGAAATCTGGGATGGTGATACCTCCAGATTTTTTTTTTAATGCAGGATTGATTTAGCTATTCTGGATTTTTTGTGATTCCATATGAAATTGAGAGTTTTTTTCCAGGTCTATAAAGAATTGTGTTGGTATTTTAACAGGTATTGCATTGAGTCTATATATAGCTTTTGGCAGGATGGCCATTTTTATTATGTTGATCGTATCTATCCATGAGCATGGGAGATCTTTCCATCTTCTGATGTCCTCTTCAATTTCTTTCTTCAAGGACTTGAAGTTCTTGTCATACAGGTTTTTCACTTGCTTGGTTAGAGTTACCCCCCAGGTATTTTACATTGTTTGTGGCTATTGTGAAGGATGTTGTTTCCCTAATTTCTTTCTCAGCCCACTTATCTTTTGTATAAAAAAAGGCTTCTGATTTTTTTGAATTAATTTTGTATCCAGCTACCTTGCTGAAGGTGTTTATCAGTTGTAGAAGTTCTCTGGTGAAATTTTTGGGGTCACTTATGTATACTATATCATCTACAAATAGGGATAATTTGACTTCTTCATTTCCAATTTGTATCCCCTTGATCTCCTTTAGCTGTCTTATTGCTCTAGCAAGAACTTCAAGTATTATGTTGAAGAGATATGGCAAAAGTGGACATCCTTGTCTTGTCCCTGAGTTTAGAGGAAATGCTTTAAGTTTCTCTCCATTTAATTTGATGTTGGCTACTGGCTTGCTGTATATCGCCTTTAGTATTTCTAGGTATGGTCCTTGTATGCCCGTTTTCTCCAGGACTTTTAGCATGAAGGGGTGTTGGATTTTTTTCAAATGCTTTTTCAGCATCTAGGGAGATGACCACACACCTATGGTCACTTAATTTTTGACAAAGGAGACAAAACTACAATGGAAAAAGGACAGCATTTTCAACAAATGGTGCTGGTCTAACTGGAGTTCGAGATGTAAAAGAATGAAATTAGACCCATACTTACTGCCTTGCACAAACTTAAGTCCAAGTGGATCAAAGACCTTAACATAAAGCCTACCACACGAAATCTAATAGAAGAGAACGTGGGGAAAAGCCTTGAACTCATTAGCACAGGTGATAACTTCCTGAACAGAAAACCAATAGCTCAGGCTCTAAGACCAACAATCAATAAATGGGACCTCATGAAACTGAAAAGCTTCTGTAAGGTAAAAGACACTGTCATTCAAACAAAACGGCAACCTACAGATTGGGAAAAGATCTTTACTAACCCCATTTCTGACAGAGGGCTAATACCCATAATTTATAAAGAACTCAAGAAATTAAACACTAAGAAACCAAATAATCCAATCAAAAAATGGGAATCAGAGCAAATTCACCAAGAATTCACAAAGGAGGAATCTCTAATGGCAGTGAGACATTTGAAGAAATGCTCAACATCCTTAATCATCAGAGAAATGCAACTCAAGATGACTCTGAGATTCCATCTCACACCTATAAGAATGCCTAAGATCAAAACTCAAATGTCCACACATGCTGGAGAGGTTGTGGAGAAAGGGGAACACTCCTCCATTGCTGGTGGGAGTGCAAACTTATACAACCACTATGGAAATCAGTCTGGCCATATCTTAGAAAATGTGGAATAGCCCTACCTCAAGACCCAGCCATACCACTTCTGCGTATCCACCCAAACGATTCCTCACCAAACCACAAGGACATATCCTCATCTATGTTC
>CAJQZJ010033504.1:218446-240398 GCA_907164525.1 Lophiomys imhausi | reverse complement strand
AGAGAGAGAGAGAGAGAGAGAGAGAGAGAGAGAGAGAGAGAGAGAGAAAAGTCTTATAATTATAGAGGAAGAGACCATGAATGTGAGCCTGAGTAGGACAAGGGAAAGGGAGGAGTTGGAAGAGGAGAAGGAGTGGAAATGATACTTATACTGTACTGATGTAAAAGGTTCTCAAAACATAAAATCCTAAATAATAACAGCAACAACAACCACAAAAATAAATTATAGGAAGGAATACATTTATAACTACTTCCAGGAGGTCAAGGCCAAGGGACACAGACACATGCCCTAGATGAAGACTGTATTTCCTTCTCTCTACAAAAACCCTTCTATGTACCAGAGTTCCCCAAGATGGAACTTTGAGGACGGTATCTTCCTACATTTTCCCAGGGCCAGTCCATGAATAACCTGTTTTTTTTTTCCCCATCCACTCTTGTATCCTGAGTACTGGCTTTGAAGTGGTGAACAGATGGACTTAGATCTAGTAGACTGGTGTAGAAGACTAAGTGCCTGCATTACTTAAAGTAGCAGAGACATTCTGCACTCACCAATAACATGATTCTCTCCTCTGGGGCACAAGGCTGGATTATATTTCCAGCTCCTTGAATTCAAGGGCAACACTGGTATTAGGGCCCACAGGCTTGCATGGCTACCACTTTTGATTCTCACTCATACATCGCGAACAAACATCATGTTCTTTTCTCGGCTGACAACCAGAGTAAAAGAGTTCAGCAGAGGAGTCCAGGGCTTCATGGAGAGCAGAAACAAGATAGGAGTTTTGTTCCTGAACCTGGAGAAAAGTGATATGCCAATTATGGAAATTCACGTGGACTTTTTTGCATAGGATGCTGAACCATGATATAGTTGCTTGGGTTACTTTACTAAGCACACTCAGGCTAACCAGTGAGTAATCAAGACACAGTTCAATAGACCAAAGAAGGAATCTCAGAGGCCACTCGGGGGTTCTTTCTTTCTGATATCTTAGAACAACAGACAGCAATGCTGGTGAGTAAGCTAACACTAAGAATATTGCTCATTCAAATTATTTTCTGTTTAAATGGAATTCGTGTCCACTATTTGTTTTCCCTTTACACTTGCATGAGGAGATGAGGATGGGTGCTGCTGCCCTCAGATTAAAGATGAGGAAATGTGGAGGGCATGGTAGATTGCTCAGTAAGTAAACTGTTTACCACACAAACTCATGGACCTGAGTTTGGATCCCTAGCACCTATGTAAAATCTAGGAATGGTAGTGCCATCTCTGAACTCAGTGCTCAGGGAAGAGATTGGTGGATCCCTGAAGCTCCAGTTCAGTGAGAGCTTCTGTTCCAGAAGGTGAAGGTGGAGAGTAATAGAAAAGGATACCCATGCGTTCCTCCTGCCTACACTACATACAGGCACAAACACACATAGAAACACACACACACACACACACACACACACGGGGGGGGGGGATGTTGTCCCAGAGGTTTGCTCAGAGAGCCTGGGGCACTACACTCATCTCCTGAAATCTCATCCAAGGCTATTCTTCTTGTGGTTTCCATGAAGCGGTTGAGTTTTACTAAACCACACACACAGGGAGAGAAAATCATTAGCTCACTGTTACCTGCTGTGTGTATTAATCAACAAGTTCTAGGTACCCAAAGCATTTTTACTCAGGAGACAAAACTGGAAGCCACAGGAGGCCACATTCAAGCATGCTCATGAAGGTTCAGAAGAGCCTTGACTAGACTTGGAGAAGACAGAAAAGGAAAAGGCATTGCCTCCTCTTCACCAGATTCTGGCATTAACTTATACATCACACAGAACTAACAGGCTTTTAATTCATGTCAGTTTCTAGGCTAGAAGTGAACCTGAGGCCTTTGTTTCTGCATTTCAATGGACTCTGTAGACTAGAAGAAGAGAAACAGAAGTAAGTCAGCAATTGCTATTTTATTCGTAGTACAGGGATTGGAACCCAGGGCCTCCTAGGTGCTAGGCAAGCACTCTGTCACTCTGCCTCCCAGCCTGCAAGTCAGCGTAATTGTGAGTACAACTTGATTCTGGAGAACAGGTGCTGGTGTCACATTATTCTAAGCTACCAACTTGTATATCTTAGTTTCTTTACTATTGTATTATAAAATATTCTGATAAAGATCCACTTAATGGAGAAAGGGTTTATTTCAGCTCATTCTTCCAAGTTACAATTCTTCATGCTGAGGAAGTCAAGGCACCAGGAGTTTGAAGCACTTGGTCACATTATGTGCATAGTCAGAAGAGAGCAGTGAATTCATGGGAGTGTTTAACTTGATTTTCTCACTCTTATTGCGTTCAGGATCCCCTACCTAGGGAATGGTACCACCTGCAGTGGGTCTGCCGTCTTACCTCAAAGCAAGATAACTCCCCCTAGGCAGTCTGAAAGGCCCATCTCCCTCATGACTCTTGATTGTGTTAGATTGACAGTATTAACTAGCCCTTTTAGTCTAACTAAGTTGATATATCTGATTCAATTTTACAGAGAGTTACAAAAAATTTACAAAGATCATCGTAAGCCCCATAAACTATTCAGGAGGTACACTTATAAGAAGATTGAGAACTACCTGATGAATATACAGACATACCACAGAAGCCAGGGGCTCAGGGGCAGCAGACTTGACAAGGTGGGGCTGACCTGGAACTAAGAAGCTATCTACAACAGAGAAGCCTATACCTAGATATCTGCCCACAGAATCTACTAATCTTAGGCTCCTCTTCTTTACATCCCCTCCCCTGATCTACTTAGCTACACTGTGATTTTTAAGGCTTTGGGGATCAACATGTCCACAGAGAGTCACTGGTGAGGATCTTTGCCCAGCCCAGCTTAGGGTTCCAGGCAGTGTCCATGCTGGACTTAGTTGCAATAGTGTGATTGAAAAGTTGGTACCATGCGGCTGGCTCCTGAGTATAACAGTAGCATGCTCTGGTTTTCCTGTGGGGTTTTTCTGGAGTACAGATATTTCCATACAAGCCATCTGTCCTTTGGCAGTGCTGTACAGAAATGATGTCATAAAGTGTATGTAGAATATGTTTTCATATTTTTTAACTTTTAAGTGATCCATGGTGATACTATCTTTTCCTCCTTGAAGGCTTGGTATCAGGGTACAGAGCTTCGCAGATTGCCAGCCTACTATCACCTTCATAGCAGAAGGCACCTGAACTTCTAACCCTTTTTCATTTCAGAGATGATGTGATGTGAAATCTCAGCGGGGTTAGAAGGAATGCTGTCTCAGATAAGATTTTCGCAACATACACAACAATAACTGCCTATAGTGGTTGGCACACTGGACACCTTAACTCTTAGCCCTCTAAACATTGTGTGCACAGATTAAACTAATGACCATTTTACAAGTGAGAAAACAGAAGCTCACAGAAAGCTGGAGTTACACCCAGTCAAAGATCTAGTCCAGGGTTAGATTTCCTGATCCCATGTCGAAGAATCCTTCTGGCAAATGCATGTTTTAGGCAAACAACTTGTTACAGTTCTTATAGCCAGCAAGGGTGATTGAGAACCAGGTGGCAGGCAATATTTCATATATGCAATATTCTGATGGAGAAAAGGCAAAATTGGCATCATGGGTTGGGTTTGGGAGATGGCTTCCTGGGTAACAGTGCTTCCTATCATGAGAAATGCAGTTTTTCTATTAAAGGGATCTTGCCCAGCAAGACTCAATATTCCATAAACCTCCTCCATCTTGTACTTGTTTGCCCAACCTCTACATATTCTCGATATTTGACTCTCTCACACCACTTAGACAACTGAGTCAGACTGTAAGGTTGAGCACTCACTAATGGGATGAAATGAGACCCAGCCACTACCTTTTTCCCCTCACTTTGTGGTTTCTTTGTGACCTACAATTACTCGTTTCCTATACAATGTAAGAATGTATGCCCAGGGACCTGAATTCAAATCCTCAATGCCCACATAAAAATATCTGGGCATCATTACATACTCTGTAACTCGAGTACTAGAAGGTGGAGACAGGTGGATCCCTGGAGGTGATTGGCCAGCCACTGTAGCCAACTGATGAGTACCATCTTCAGTGAGACTCTGTCTCCAAAGGCAAGTTGGGAGCAATAGTGGAGGACATGCCAATGTTGACCCATGCACGCACACATTCATGTGCACACACACACACACACACACACACACACACACACACACCACACACACACATGCACGCACATACAGCACAGATATCATGAATATATCAATTGGTATAAGTGCTATGAAAATGAGACAGGTCACAGAACATGACTTAAGGGGCTACTCTAGATAGTCCTTTAAGTGAGAATATTTAAACATGCCAGGCAGGCACAAGGTATTTTAGGTGGCAGGAAGGCATACATATACAGCCTCATGGTGAGTCTGGGATAGAAAAGGAAAGGTATGCCTGGTGGGGAGAGGCTAGGATGGTGAGTGTTTAGAGCAGGCCACACTCAGACCTGGAAAGCCTTTCCTTTGTGCCTCACCAGGAGTTGTTAAGCGGCAGCTTGCATATGGCTCATTGTCAAGCTCCTGGCCTTTGCTTTGCATTTACATCTGCATAAAGAGCAATCAAGCACAGTCCCAGATTCTGAGGAAGACAGAAAGTGACTGCTTCACTCTCCGGATATACACGGGGAAAGGAAGAGGCAGACAGCCTTTGAGGAACTTATGCTTGACACTGAGAACCAAGGGCTGCAGATGACAGATGGTTAGACAGCCAGAGAGGGGAAATGGGCATTTGGAAGAAAACCAGGCAGGCGGCCCTCAACCATTAACAGTGAGAACAAACTGATTTGATCGAAGAGAAAAGCTGAGCAAAACGGAGTAAGTGGAAACTGAGGGGCGCTCAGAGCCGAGAGTTTACAGTGCTTTCTGGATTTTCTTCTCTGTGACCAGCAGTGAACTGCAGATACTGAGGAGTCTAGTGACTTCACTGTGACTCAGAAAGTAGTAGTGGCATATCTCATCAAAGGCCAGGGAGTCTCCTGACCTTCTACAGGGAGTCTAAAAGGTTTCTCAGAGAGCTATAAAAACCTTGCTGGTCCCAGAGGGAAATTCTAGATTCAGATACTTTTTCACTTAGTTTACAAAGAACCCTTTGGCAGCTGGCACAGCCTTCCATCTGGTTATTACCTGCTGTGCCCTTTTCTTTCTCCCATCCACTAGTCCCTACCCTGTTCTCCAAACTCATCCTGCCTCTGTGTCTTTGCACCAGGTTTATCTTCTGCCTAGAATGAATCTCCCTTGATAAACTACAGCTGGTTTTCCTGTCATTGAGGTTTCAGTGCCAATTTTACCTCCTCATCTCAAGCTTGGTGTTCTCCAGAGAAAAAAATCTGCCTGGCTTCTCACTACCCATTGATGTTTCACACTGGGTATTAGCTGATCATTTTTTTTTTTTTTTCTGACAGCTTGGGTGGCTATCAGTTAGCTAGCTGTGTTTCCCTTGCTAGGATACACATATCCTCAGGGAGAAACCATTGTTCCTTTCTTCTTCCCCTCCACTGTCTGTTCTAACAGATTCATTTATTTTCATTTTAAGTGTATCAGTGTTTGGCTGCATATATGTATGTGTACCACATGCCAATAGTGGCATAGAAGCCATACAAGGGCATCAGACCCCTGAAACTGGAGCTAGATGGTAGTAAGGTGCCTTATGAGTGCTGGTAACCGAATGGCATCTTCTGCAGTGTGTCCAGTACACATAACCACTGAGCCATCTTTCCAGTCCCCTTTCATCTGTCTCTGCTCAGTGCTCAGAATGAAAAGGACATGTCTGTATATGTTTCTATACTGAATGAATGAAACAATTTCTTCTGTGTCTGACACTGAGGACCCAGGAAACAGAGAACAAGCAGCACATGTTTTCTTAGAATCTAACATACAGCAGATGTAGACCCCTGGAGCATATAAGCCATTTCTTGCCCATTTTTCATTGAGGAAATAGAAATACACAGACACAGAGTATCTTATTTGAGGCCACATAGGTAGATGTTGTGGTTTGAATAGGAATAAAAGCTCAGTGTTGTGTTGGTCACAGCTGGCCTCCTTGCTTGCTGTGTAACCATAGACAACTTGCTTAATTTCTCTACTGCAACTTTTTTAATAGTAAAAAAAGGATTCAATGAATGAAAATGAGCTAAAACATATGAAAAATAAGGAATAACAATAACAACAGAAACACCCAATAGCTTCAACTTTACCTGTAACTACTCACCCAACGTTTTCCTTACACAATCCAGCTGGGAAGAAGCCAGTCCCTGTGGGAGTCTCCTCTGTCATTCTAGCCACCAATCAAGATGAATCATGGGTCCTATATGGATGCCCTCACTGCGACAGCCTGGGAATTTCCTAGCCATGAGGCAGATATAGATATCTGATGGCTTCTTCTACCTGGAAACTCACTCTGATCCACCCAGCTGAGCATTCTCTTCCCATGTCCACAGTAATCCACAGGAAGTCACCAGATAATCTGACCCTTGCCCCATTAGGCCATGGATTCCATGACATGCCAGGTGCTCTGTTCCCCTGGGTCCAGCCCTGAGCTGAGTGAAGAACCCAACCAGGACATAATACAGACAAATAAGAGTGTGCTCAATCACACTCACCCACAATCCGTGTAACACTCACATTTTCACTGTTGACATCAGTCTCACTGGGGCAGCCAAAAAGCTCCCGCCGTAGGAGGTTGCCATCATACTCCAAGAAGGTCAGGTAGAGGTTGCGGAAGAATTCCACATGTTTGTTCTTCACTCGGAGCTTCTTAGGGGAATTCCAATGGATGACCTGAAGGGCGGCAAGCAGACTGTCAGATGGCGAGGGCCATAGAACACAGGACTTCATGGCCTGGGATTGGGCCAGGCATGATCTGTGAGTCTGCAGTTCATTCACTTCCTCATTCATTCTACATTTTTGGCAGAGTGGCTGGGAAGAGTGCTAATAATGGATGATTAGTAATCTTGTCAACAGTGCTAGTAATCTTGACTCTGTTTTGAGTTGTCATTTAATTGTGGGGAAGTTCCCTTATTCTCTAGGTCACAGGAACATCCACAGTGCCCGAGTATGCTGTTACTAGACTTTCATCTCTAGTTCTGCAATGCAGAAGCTCGGATCCTGCAGACCAGAAACCTGCTTGGTGATTCAGACAGTCCAGGAGGACACTTGCGGTCTGAAGAGGGGCAGACACAGCTCCTCTCTGGAGTTCCCTGGTACTGAGACCAGAAACATCACTTGGCTTACTTCTCCCACCACCAGTGGTACATCTTTCCTTTCAGAAATCTATGTCAGAGATTTCTCAACACTCACAACAAGCCCCGTGGTCCCTGCTTCTCTGCCTCTGACACTGGTGACCTCAGGGGTATGGTCTGAATTCTCTCCACCTCTTCTCTCTGCTCTTCAAGTTCCACACTGTTAACCACCCCCACAATTGTGGACTTATGTTTTATTTTGGAGCCAAGTCTATATGTTATCCCTGGTCACCATTTCTAAAGATTAAATTCCCTATTTGAGGAAGAGTGTCTCTGTCTTTAGCCATGGCTGAGTGACAGTCTCAGAACTGCTTTGGAAAGTAAACACATCAACATGTACAAACCTGGCATTGGGTAAGTTCTCACAAAAATGTTGGCTCCCTTAGCATCTGCAGTCTGCCAGATCAAGAGATATGCTGAGAGATGTTAAGAGCTTCCCATAGCACATTCATGGTCCACCAATATGTAGTTAGAAGGCACAGTGGAGGGAAGCGCATGGAACAAAGATAGCTCTGAAATATTCAATAGGAGCATCATGGAAGAAACCCACGTCCATGCTCAGAGGAGAAGAACACACAATCTTCCTGAGGAAGATTGGCTAAAGTGAGGCATGGGGGGAGGACCATGCTGCTGAAATACGAAAGAAACCAAAAGCTGACCTCCTAGACCTCCTGACCTCCAAAGCACACGTTTGGAGCTCAGACTCTAACCACTACAGACTTCTATTAGAAAGGCAAATGACTGACTGGGTTTTAGGGCTATCACTGTGTGTAAAGACGTGCCTGTTAGGGTGAGCAGGGCAAAACCAAAGCTGGGGGGGGGGGGGGGGGGGGGCTGCCGTGATTTCCAGATGAGAAATGAGGCTTTGGGCACACATTTTCTGAGGTACTTGAAAACAGAAAATATGAAAGGAAGAAAACTGAGAAAACTAAGTGAATATTTAGAGTAGTTAATATGCACTAAAATTATTCTAAATACTTGGTTTATAATATTTATTGCTACTTATTCTTACACTCAATTCTTACTATTAAGTCGTGACTACTAACTATGAATAATTTGAGTTAATTTGTAGTATAACAAGTCCATGGGGCATCACTGTGAACAGTACCCCTGTCCAGAAAGGGAAAGGGACGGTCCAGAAAATTCTGTTTTCTCATGGTCTCACAAATTGGGCTTGGCACCTTGCAATCCACCCCAGAGGCTACTTGACTAACCACTGTGCTTTGCTGTGTCTGAGCTGGATGTGAGCCCTGAAAAGGGAGGAAGGACTGAAGAGATCCTCTGAGGATGGGGTTATTCATGGGTGAAGGTATGAGAATATTAACAGTGCAGCTGAAGGAGACAGAGAGAATGGGCTTGGGAACAGTTAATCTGCTAAAGGACAACAGAACCAGGGAAGGACTGGCTCCAAGGAGACTGGCCTATGATGGTGGCTTCCATCAATGGTTAACATTTCCAGTGTCTACAGAAGATGCCAAGCAAGACCACACCTGAGCATGGAGTGAGAGTAAGAGCTGGACCCACAGGGGTCACTGTTGGACACCTGAAAGGCAAAGAGGAAACTTGTGCTGAATGCTACAATGTGTCTCCGGCAGGGAGCTGTCTCTTGAGGGCTCACCAAGAGGTTTGCATTTATTGATGCTGTAATTTGAAAGCATTCCCCAAAGTTTATGTGTTGACAGCTTGAGACGCAGGTTCTTTAAGAGGGAATTAAAACAGGAGAGGAAATACCTTTATGGAGGGTGGGCATCTGATGAAAGGAGAATTTGCCCCTTTCTTCCCCCTTTCCCTCTGCCTTGAACTGAAGCAATGTGAAGACCCTGGTCAGAGAGGCCCCTCAATCTTGGGTTTCCAAGGTTCTTGAATGGTAGGAAATGGATCTCCAACCAAGCCCCCAGTCTCAGGTACACAGTTATAGCAGCATTAAACAAATAGGACAATTGACTAGATTCCTACATACAACCACTGTAGCAAGACACAGAGAGGGCTAAGCAGCCCATGGCTCTGACTCAGGCCACCTGGCTAGTCCTTCTGGACTACAAAGAACAGCAGAAGTTAGGTTGTTACAAATTCCTTTCCTTGCTTTGATGGCAGCGGGAAAAATAGTCCCAACTTTCTCCTCTGAAGTACTCAATGTCCTCACTCTTAGTTTTTAAAAAAGTATTGTCTAATGGCCCATATGCTCATATTCCCCCAGTGTCATACTAAAGTTCCCCTAACCTCCAAAGTGATGGCATTAGGAGATAGGGCCTTTGGGGTGCTTAGGTCATGGAAGGGATTAGGGTCTTTATCTAAAAGTACCCAAGTGTCAGGCTCAGTTGTTGCAGTCTCCAAGTCAGCACTGAAGAATGTGCCTGCAAATAAATTTTTGTGTTAAGCTTGTGAACAGAGTTGGATCTGCAGTCTTTGATGAGAGCCTCTCACAACTCATTCCCATTTCTGAGGCACATTAACACTGAAGTCACAATAATATCAATGATGCTGATCATAACAGTTTGCTGTTCACATGATTCAATACTTTTTCTGTGTAAAACACTGTTTCAAACACTTCACTTGTCATAACTCATTTGTTCTTACTATACCTCTCTAAGACATCGGACATTCTCCTTATGCCCTGTGAGGGTTAATTCTGTCAACTTGATAGGATGTAGAAGCTCTGAACATGCCAGTAAGAACTAAGTGAAGTGAAAACCCGTCCTAAAGGCAGGCAGCACCAATCCATAAGTTGGAGTCCAGGATTGAAAATAATGGATAAAGCGAGCTGAACATCAGCATTTATCTCACTCTGCTTCCTGACTGCAGATACCATGTGACCAACCCATTACAGTCCTGCCATCATGCCTTCTTTGCCATAATGGACTATACCCTTGAAGTGGGAGCCAAAATAAACCCCCCTTTATTAAGTAACTTGTCAGATATGTTTTGTCACACCAATAAGAAAAGTAACTAACATTTACCCTATTTAGGTAAGGGAAGTTTAGATAATTGTTATCCTATCTGGTCACATATCAGGATAAACTGAAATTGGAATTTTATAGATCTCTTGGATCTTTTGGCTCGTGTTTTATTCATCCATGCTATTATAAGTGGGCTTTTATTAATTTTATATTAAGGCATAAAACAATTTTTTGTGTGATGACTTTCTCTCTTGTCACTTTGTTGAATTCATTTACGGATGTGTGCAATCTTTAAAGTGCTCTGTATTTCCCATTACATTGTCTATGAAAAGCAATTTCACTTTTCCAGTTTTACTTTTCTCACCTTCTCTTTCTCTTCCTTGCCTACCTATTCCCTCCTTAAATATATATACATATTTATATTATTATATTAGATTTATTTATTCTTTTATGTATATGGGTGTTTTGGCTGCATGTATGTCTGTATATCAGGTATAGGTCAGAAGAGGGTGATGGATACCCTGGAAGTTGACTTACAGATAATTGTCAGCTGCCATGTGGGTGATAAACAGAATTCAGGTTTTCTTGAAAAGCAACCAGTGTTCTTCTGAGGTGGTCTGACTGGGTGAGGCAGTATCTCAAAAGGACTTCTAAAGGTTGGAGTTGGAAAGGATCATATTACATGAATTGACCCAAACCCAGAAAGACATAAACTGCATGTTCTCTTTCATATACACTTCCTAGACTGCAATGTATACATGTGCATGTATGCATGCATGTGTGGGTGTGCATGTGTGTGAACATGGGTAAAACCAAAAATGTAGAAAGGAGACCAAGAAAGGGGGAAATAGGTGATGAAGGGTAGGCAAAAGGATAATGGATCTGCCATGTACGCCCCCAGTGCAAGAGGAAGCTCTTAGCCCTCATGTGACTGATGAATTGAGGGGTGCTAATATGTGGAGGTACCTCACACTGGAGGAGTAGGGTGAGAAGGGGCAGAAGGTGGGAGGGTAGGACTGGGAGGGAGTGGAGGGAGGGGGCTGTGATGGAGATGCACTTGAATTAATAAATAAATGTTTAAATAAAAAAATATAAGATAAAAAAAGAAAATAGAAACTGGGGGAGGAGCTTACAAGAGGAAAGAAGGGATTGGTGATAAGAGGGGTTGAGTTAGGTGGGGCAGGGGGAAGCTACTAAAACATAAATTTGTTTTAAAATATCATGATTTCTAATACTTTGTATGACAAAGCATTAGAGAAGTTTAGGGAGAAAACCCCAAAGATAATGGTGACATTGGTTAAACTAACAGTGTCAAAACATACATACAACAAGAAGGTGTCAGAACATACAACAAGACATAACTCAGTGGGAAGGAATATTGTTCAGAGGACTGTGGATTGGTAACTGTGGTGGGGAGATGAAAGAGCATGGAGGCATTAAACATGACCAGAATATATTCTACAGACATATGAACTTAATTGAATTAATTAATTAAAAGACAAGAAAGAGAAAAGGTGGGGTTAGAGAGATGGCCCAGTGATAACGAGCTATGGTTGCTAATGTAGAGGAACTGGGTTTGATTCTCAGCAACCATGTGGTCACTCACTCATAACTGTCTGTAAACCCAACCCCAGGGGATCTGATGCCCTTTTCAGGACTCCATGGTCATCAGGCCATATAGGGAGACATAAAGGCAACACACACACACACACACACACACACACACAGAGACAGACAAAAAGAATGACACAGAGAGACAGAGACAGACAGAAAGGGGAGAAATAGTGTAGTAACAAAATAAAGTAAACCCCTTGTCAGCAAATATTTCAAAAGGAGCAATGGGACACAACACCAAAGGCTGGAAAAACAAAATGTGACAAATTTCACTGGAAGTTTGCTGCTGTGGTAAGTAAGAGCATGGCAGATTTTGACCCATTTCCTTGGTTCTCTTTAAAATGACTTTTTGTGAGTGTATGCAGGAGCTACTGTCCTGGAGCAGCTCTGCCTGGGACGGTAAATGCCCCCTTTTGTGAAGATGACAGTCTATAAAGAAGTGTGCATGTCATCACCCAGAGTGTACCAGCTCCAAACAGACTAGCAGCATGACCCCAGAGCACGGGTGCAGAAGCTGCTGCACGCACGCACACACGTCCTCTCCAGCATCGCTGACAGGCAAGTTTGCTGCAAAGCAGCTGAAGGCAGTGAGGACAAGCGCAATGCACTGACAGTGAGTTTGCTAAGTCTATACAAAGCAAAGTTAAGAATTTTATGATATTTTACAACTGTCTCTGCTGAAATGAGTAGATGACACAATGTTCTGTGAGACACAGAACCTGGAGAAGGGGCACATGGAAGGACACATACATGACATCGGAAAAGATGTGTCCTTGGTATGCTATCACACAGTTTTGAAAAAGGTAAGATACACTTAGCCTGACACATCAAGGTAAAAATGATGAAGAGGGAGGAAGCAGTCTCAGAAAGATACTTCTGATACAGACAGGGCTCTCAAAAAAAAATTGTTGGAGTTGTTTCCACTGCTATGGCGTTTATAAAGCCACAAACAAAAGTACCCACTGATACCTTCAACTCTACAGACATCTCACAGTAGACATTTTAACCTTCAAAATGAACTTCCAAATAAAGAATGACATGTTGTAACATTTGTTAAAAACAGTGACATGTTAAAAAAAGTTTTCAAAAGATTGACAAGAAAGGTTTACAGTTAGCAGTTTGAATGCTATCAAAATATGTGATTTCTAGATTGAAAAAGATGAATACAAAACTGAGTAAGTACTGGAGCTGGAGAGATGGTTAACCAGTAAAGAGAATTTGGGGTTCCAGTACCCATGTCCTGCAGCTCACTACTGCACAGGTAACTCCAGTTTGAACTGATCTGACATGTGGCACTATTTTCTGGCCTCCCTCCATAAGCACTGCGCAGGTGTGCAAACACACACACACACACACACTCTAAATATGAGAAAAACTTAATAAGCACAGCATTGGTGTACTTTCTTAACTTTTAAATCTGTTTTTTAAGGAGGGATCTCTGTTGATAACCACTAAAACCAAGTGCTTTTGTATAACATGCTTTCAAAATATGATCACCATATTAGCAAGTGCAGAACCAACACTTGAAAAGTAATGAAGCTTTTCAATGATGTTACTGTGTTTATTACAATATTAGCATTAATATTTTGGAGAGTAAAATAACTTGTTTTTTACTACATTAACTTAAAATGACCCAACCAGATAATAAAGTGAAAATTCTTTGTTTTCTTTTTTCCCTTCCCTGTAAAATTCTTCACTGTTTGTCTTTGAATTTCATAATACTTTTAAATTGATAGACCAGCAGGGTGTGGTATGAACACTTCATCACAGTTCTTGGGAGGCAGATCTCTGTGAGTCAACCCAAGCTGGTCTACATACAGAGTTCCAGGCCAGTCAGACAGGGTTATATAGTAGAGACTGTGTTTCAACAAAACAAAAAACAAAACAAAGCAAAGTAAAGCAAACCAAAAAACAAAGCAAAGCAAACCAAACCAAAACAAAACACTTTTTTTTACCAGATCACTCATTCTGGAACCCAGTCAGATGTACCTTGCACAACTTTCATCTTCCTGCTTTTTCATACCAGAGAGTAGATGAACTTAACAATCCAAGTTCCTGTGGGAGGGGCTATGCCAGCTGGAACTCAGGAACTTGGGAACAAGGAACATAGTGGAAACTTCCACCATCAGCACATAGATGAAATGACCCATTCTACATGTAGTGTGCCCAGCAGAGAATGGGTCATGATCCAGCGCTTACCAGTTTTCTTTGTTGTAAAGTATATTAATGTATAGTGATAAGAATTTGTATGGAAACAGGTCATCTCAGAGATATTTTAGTGCTGTAATCCACAGCTAAAGTTCCAACTCTCAGCATGGTGGAAGAGACCTCACACAGCCTGAAGAACTCTCACTTGCCTATGGCTCTACCTACAACTCTCACCTACTTTTTCATTTCTTCAACACTGTCACCTTCTATCATTCGTGTCCATTCAAGCTATCCTCATACCCACTAGAACTCTCACTTCTTGCCTAGATTAGGAAAAGTATTGTTCTAACATTGTGAAGTAATCTGCTGTGACTTTACTAACCTCAGTTTGATTGTGAGCCTTTTGGAGAGCAAGAGTAAACTGCCAAACCTGTCTATAATCTCCGATTGACTGGGCACCTCAACCCCTTGCACACAGCTTACCAGTGTGAGCACCTGGGGGTTTGCTACACTGAACTCTGCAATGTGGCTTTTCCCTCCAGAGCGCAGTTTCTAGAACCCAAATGTGGGTCACAACGTAGGTTAGGATCATGTAACTAAATATGGAGGTTGAAAAGCATTGTTTAGTAGGCTTCTAAATGTACAATACCAAAAAATTAAGTCAAAGCCAATGCTTACAATATGGCAGTGTTTCTAGGGTTAGTCTTTCAAGTTGCATGCATGACTTCACTGTGTCTTGGTTCTAGTGAGTCCCACTTTGCCCTGTCATGTCACTCCCACAGGTAACACAAATGAATATTTTCTACACACCTTGGTTCAGATTCAAGATTATTATATGCCATGAACTTCTCATGGTGATTTTACTGTACACTCAAAGATTTTTACTCTCATAGTGGCTTAATGACTGCAAGGATTAAAATAAATATTTCCCTATCATCACTCTTCAGCATGTAAGTATCAAATTAGTATAGGTTTGAACTGTATTGTGGTAGACTGCTTGACATTAAAATTATATACATACAAAATATATATATATACATATTCATGAATTTGAGAGGGAATAGAGAGCACATGGGAACAGTTGAAGGGAGGAGGGAATAAATAATATAAATGTGCATATATAAAATTCTGAAAGAACTTAAAAATATAGAGAAATTGGTGTTTGAGTTGCTGACAGAAGCTTCATAAACAAGTGTTGAGTTATGGCTTTCTTTTAGGACAGTGTTGCATGATATTACATTACACTGTGAACCCCGAGATTGTGTTCTTACTAGAAAAACCTGTTTCTAGTTGTGGTGTGGCTCAGCCCTAGCATATCCCTTTAATTCAAGAGCTTTCTGTTTGATTATTGCAAAGATTAAATAAAGTCAAGCATAGGTTAAGACCCCAGTTGACAGGGAGTGAACATAGGAAAAAAACCATAGAGAGCAAGTCAGGAGGACAGACAGAGAGATGCACAGGAGTAGAAGGGAGGGACATTTCATTTTGAGGGTTTTTTGGCATGGCGCAGGGAAGGAGCATGCTTCCTTTTGGGAAGTTGACTGAGGAGGATGGTCAGCTGGGTGGTTTCTCTGCATCTCTGAGGTAGCAGGCTTTTATCCCAGTCTCTGGCTCTCAAATCTCATTGGTATAATTGAATGATTGAGATTTTGTTCAAAACAACAGGACAGAATTTCTACTAGTGCTTGGAATGGCTTTAAATATATTTCTGCTTTTGGATACTATGTATTCATATGGAGTGGTGGTGTTAGCAGTGAGAATCAGAAAACCAAAATATTCATCAGTTATGAAAAAGATCAAAATGCCCTGTGTCCTGCACTAACAAATAATCAGCCATAATTCAATTCTATATGCAAAAATAAACACATACATTTTATTAATATGCAAATTTGCTTTATGTTTAATAACTGACAAGTTATATATGTCAAAGAAGCATTCGAAAGAAGTGAGTTTCCTTGTGATCTATTATTAGCAGATATTTGATTTGGATGCCTACTTTTGAAGCCTTAGTCCAGTGTCGTTTGGAGCTCCAGATGTTTCCCTGGATGTGTTGCTGCTAGTTATTCCTCAGTTACAGATAGAAATTCAAACAGGGTTTCCTGGCCTCAGCTACTTTCCTCTGCTCTTTGATTGACTCTAAATCTAGAAGTCACTGGAGTTACAATAATTTCCAGAAGGTAGATCTTTGTAGCCTACTCTTTGCCCAACCTGCTTGCTTTATGCAGCCCTCTAAAGTGGAGAACTAAACCTTCCCTAGGGTAGGCCCTTGGTTAGTTTTTCAGTGTCTGACCACCAAATTTTGTACTTCCTTATTTTAACCCCTTTCTTCAGGGAGTGTGGCTTTATGTGGTGAGTGTGTCCAAAATTGCCTTCTAAGGCACCTATGCCACAATGCAGTCTGTGATCACAGAGGTACTGATATAGAGCACGGCTGGAAAATAGCAGGAATAAACATCAATTAGGTTCTTCACTGTAGGACTTTAGAAGACAGCAGGCCACTCAGGGTGCCTAGAACTCTGTCTTCCTTGTCTATCCCCAGGAACCCTCCATTTAAGGTAACCTCCATCAACAGGTCTTTACATTGTTTACATATACCTTTCTTAAAATATTGGAGTAGGCTAGAGAGATGGCTCAGTGGTTAAGAGCACTGGCTGCTCTTCCAAAGGATCTGTGTTCAAATCCCAGCGCCTACGTGGCTGTCTGAAACTCTCTGTAATGGCCGGGCGTGGTGGCACACAATGCTGATCCCAGCACTCAGGGGACAATGGCAGGTGGATCTCTGTGAGTTCAAGGCTAGCCTAGTCTGCAGAGTAAGTCTTGGACAGCCAGGGTGACATAGAGAAACCCTGTCAAAAAACAAAAAAAAAAAAAACTGCTGGAGCAGGGTATATTTCTCAGGTACAGAACCACTGTATCTCCAGGAATATCACTGACACTTCTAGGAATCACTGCTTCTGAGTTCTACCAGGTGTGTATACCAAAGCCACAGCAGAGAGCTTATGTCAACAGAACCCAAGGAGTTAGGTTCCAGAAATTACCAAAGAGTGAAGAACAGATGGGAGATGAGAAGCAAAGAACATTTACTTACATCGTCTACATCATCAAAGTTCTCTCTGCTTAGTATGTCACTTATGCGTGGTGCTAGGGCACATGATACCAAATTCAGACACTTGTTCTAGCTACGCCACCAACTTGTTCTTTTACACTTGGGCAAGTCACTCCCTCTCTTTGTGTCCTTCTTTCTCTTTATGTGAAATGAGACTTGTGAAAAATTAACGAGAAGAAATGTGTTAATACATTTCTTCCCTCAGCTGGCTGAAAATTATTCCAACACTGATTTTTAAAAAGTATTTCCAAGTAGTAAGACCAGCAGGTTTTCTGCATGGCTTCAAGCTCTGTCATAACTGCACTGTGTGCCATATTCTTGAATTTTAAACACTTATGCAAAATAATGATTGTTTTCCTATTTGCCCAGATAAGGAGACATAGTTAGAATAGGGTAAGGAACTCAATGACTTACTGTGGAGTCAGAGAAGCTGCATTAGACCCTTAGAACCCGCATACAAAAAGCTGAACTGGGTGATATGTGTTTGTACCCTAGAAAATGAGAGAGCTGAGGCTGAGGGTGCTTGCTGGGTGGTCTAATGAGCAAGCCTCAAGTCAATGAGAGACTGTCTTTTTTTCTTTAAAGGTAGATGGCACATGAAGAACGATATCAGAGATGTCAGGTGGACTCTACATTTATGTGCAGTTGTGTATGTGCACCCACATGGGCAATCTCCCATACAAACATATCAATGATGGTCACACAGCTTGGCCACCCATGAGTGATCTGTAAGTTATTCTGGGTATGAGAGACTTCAAGGCTCCAGTCACAGTAAAACAGTAACCAAAGCATGATACCTGAAGAGGGGCCGACACCTCATATTTACCTGGGAGGACCCCTTAAGTATACTAGGTTTAGCCTGGTAACACCTAGATTATAAACTACCTAGAGCCCCATAATAAAGTCACACAATGACAGCCGTTGTCCAAGACCTGGCCAGATATGAAAAGAGGTCAGGGCAGAAGGCTGTGATTCCAGATTTCAGATATTTTATAGTGAACCAGCTGGATTTTTTCCCCTCAATCCATATTAATCCTTCCGTGTAAACCTTAACATTCATCATTCCTATTACGTTCTCTGAATTCTCCTGCCTCATTTTTCACAGGTGTCTGCTTCGTGATGGCATGTCCAATATGCTAATGTGCGATGGTCCTTCATTTTCCTCAAAAGATGTGGAAACTGATACACTTATAACATCTTAGGTGTTATAAAGTGTTTTCAAACTTGAGTTATGGGCTACTGCCTTATGTAGATACTATGCATTTCCTTTAGGAAAATATTTCACTCTCCCATGTAGATGCCATAATTCCTTCTGGAGTTTCCTTTCTGTGTTAGGTTTTTCTTTCTAATGCACTCAGCTCCCTATATATTAATGGATCAGAGTCTACAATTTTTACTCTGGGTCTTTCTGCTAAAAATTAAAATGTTCTCTCAGGCTGGGCGTGGTGGCCCATGCCTTTAATCCCAGCACTTGGGAGGCAGAGGCAGGTGGATCTCTGCGAGTTCAAGGCCAGCCTGGTCTACAAAAGTGAGTCCAGGACAGCTAGGTCTACACAGAGAAACCCTGTCTCGAAAAACCAAAAAAAAAAAAAATGTTCTTTCAGGGAAACAATGTT
The DNA here is from genome assembly GCA_907164525.1 of Lophiomys imhausi. Classification (NCBI taxonomy): domain Eukaryota; kingdom Metazoa; phylum Chordata; class Mammalia; order Rodentia; family Muridae; genus Lophiomys; species Lophiomys imhausi. The sequence goes on along the minus strand of CAJQZJ010033504.1, from coordinate 221,767 downwards.
GAATGAAGCATCTTTGTAGAAAAAAAAAAGCTAATTAAATTGTTGAGTTAGCTCTTGAAATCCATTTACTCCAAAGAGGGCTCACAGTGAATAATCTAATAGAATTATCCTGGAAGGCCATAATCTTCAGTTTATTTTTTAAAACGTTTTATGTGATGGGTATGGGTGTTTTGGTTGGATGAATGGCTACATACCCTGTGTGTGCAGTGCCTACACAGGCCAGAAGGGGCATCAGATTGCACAAAAAAGAGTTACAGATGGTAGTGAACTGCCATGTGGGTACTGGTTACTGAACTCAGGCGCTCTGGAAGGCCACTGAGATGGCTCTCCAGCTCCATCATTCCCTAATTAGTGGGGAGGCCTTCTTATCATTTTTTTAGAGATGGCTTGGATCTCACTATGTACCAGAGGATAAACTTGAACTTCTTATTCTCCTTCTACCACCTCCCATGTGCTGGAATCATAGGTGTGTGCCACTGTGCTGAGTTTGGGTGATGCTGGATTGAATCTGGAGCTTTGTACTCTACCAACTCTATGTGTTTGCTTTGGAAAATACGTACAGGTAAAAACCCAGCCCTGGACTACAGCAAACAACTCTGGTTCTGAGGTCACATTTGGGTTTCCATTCTTTCTTGTATTGGCCTATATTTTATAGCTTCAAGGGCACAAACAGGGCAGAGATGGTGGTTTATATAGGACATGAGAGAGAGACAGAAAGGACAATTTGGGGCTAACTAGTGGAAGACAGATGCCGAGGAAAGAGTAGGGTTGAGGATCACATTTCTGACTGGATGGGCACCTTCTCTTACCCTTTAAAAAACTATTTATTATTTATCTATATTCTGTATATGGATGAATGTGCTTATAATAGGTGTATATGTGTGTGGGGATGCTCATGCCATAGGCCACATGAAGACGTCAGGGTCAAGCAGTGGGAGTCAGCTCTCTTTCCACTAAGTGGGGTTTGTGGATGGAATGCAGGTCTTCTGGCTTACACAGGAGGTATGCTTCTACCTACAGGGCCATCTCTGCTCAGCAATTCATTCTGCAAGTGTCCCAGACGACACTAGGACTGAGACAATCCAAAAAACTCTCTCCAGGCCCTTTGCTGGACTGTTCCAGGCAAAGAAACATGGGGAGGTGGGGAAGGTGCTCCATTGGGCTCCACTTTTCTTTTATACATTAAGTCAGGGGAGGGTTATCAGAGACAAAAATGAAGGTCTTTGAAGCACAAAAGATGGAAGTAAAGTCAAGTGCACTGCTCTGCGCCCTGAAGGGCTCAGGTTCAGTTTGGCTGAGAACAAGTCAAAAAAATAATATGGCTTCTACTTTACAGAGAATGTAACTGAACCTGGGGAAGGGCAAGTAGGTGGTAAGAATTAAAACTGTCATCAAAATCTACAGAATTTCTTGGCTCCAAACTCTTGGACACTTCTCCTTCTGCCATGAAAACACATTTCCTATTTGAAGTTTTCTGAAGGAAGGTGTCAGCAAGAAGGTCTTTGCTGACTCCCAGGGTGGACAAACGGCCAAGGCCAGAAACCTTATTCCAGTAGGATGTGAGGGGATGTCTGCTCCAACATACTGAAATTATGCTGCAAGGAACGAGGATATTTTAAAGATACCCTGTGTCTTTTCTCCTTTTGTTATGAGAATTTTCAAACAGTGGACCCCAATAAATTGTAATTTTCTTAGGAATCTCATGTGGAGGGAGAAAAGGTTGGGAGTACAGTGCCAGATGGAGGGGGCATTTTCTCCTAAAAAGGAGTTCACATACATCTGACAACCTGTCATACTACCAAGCAAGAGAGGCTAGGGCCCAGCCCATGATGATAGGAAAGACCACACCTTGAGTAGGACTGGTAAACCATGGATAATCTCTAACCTTTTCAGGACCTCCCAGATGGACTTGGGAGAGTGTCATTGGACCTCTTTGATCCTTTTTCCAAGGTAGCCACATTAAATAATCTCCTTTTTCTGTAGGTGGCCTATTGACTAAAGGTCAATTAGGGCAGCCGGCTCTGTTACTAGCAGCTTAGTTAACAACATCAAGCGCTGAATTTCACAGGAGGGTTGTGTTGACAGCCAAGAACATTTGTGTTTCTGTGTTTCTAACTGAACTGAAAATATAACTAAAAATTCTTTGACTCAGTGGCATACAATTGCAGAAGGAGAGCTACTACTTCCACAATAGGCACACATAACCCTTGGGTACAGCTTGATAATGGTAAGTCACCAAAACAATTGCTTTCTGTTAGGTGTGGGTGACACGAAGAATAGGAGAGAATGGAAATAATCCAGGAGTGTCCTTTGCTTTCCTCCTCACATACTCCCTGCACTTTAAAGGAGGGGGGTTCGGATGGTCCTAGAAGCACTGTGAGGGTAGTTCACATTGGAGATAATCGGGCACTCCATCAGCAGATCACCTGGTTCACAGAGAAAAAGAAAGCAAACTGAGGCTCAAAACTGACAGTCAGCTGTTCTAGCATGGACACCCCATGTCTTGTTGAAAAAATTCCTCCCTATTCTGAGGTCTTAGGACTACCCATCTCTTAAGTTTTAAAATCAAAGGGTTTCTTCTTTGCTTGTTTTGTTTTTGCCTTTTGCTTTTAAGTCTTTCACCCTGCCCCCTATGTGAGATGGGGGCAGGTCCTGTGCTAATTTTTTTCTTCCATATGGAAAACCTGGTAGCTCACCTGTATAGAGACTGAATCCTTTCTGCAATCACCAGAAAGGACACCTTTTCTTGTAGATGCATTGGCATTTCTGACATATTTACTCCATTTTGTTAATTTATTGATAGCCTCCCAAGTGTACACACACACACTTTTAGTAGTTACCAACTTTGTGAGAGTTAATAACATGAATGACTGTTTACATTTCATTAAATAACTTTCTTATATCCATTTGGAAGTACACAGTGTTTCTCCTTGACCCCGTTAATAAGCTCATCACACTTGTGTATTTCTGTATTAAATCATTATTGTCTTTCTGTAGTAAGCCCAACTCAGCCATGATGTATTATCTATTTTCTACATGACCAGATTTGCTTTGCTAATAATTTGCTTAAGAATTTTACATCTATGCTCACAAGTGAAATTGGGTTGTAACTTTTATGTCACAAAACGTTATTTTGGGAATAAGGATAACTTGAACTCACAGAAAGAGTTAAAAAATTATCCTCTTTTCTTAATTGTTGGAAAAGTTTATTTTATATTGGAAATATTTTTGGACTAAAAATACAACTGCTGGAGCTTATTTCTTCTTGCCAATTGAGGATGCTGTGTCCTGTTAGGAAAGCTTCCTGTGGGGTTGGGAAGA
>CAJQZJ010033504.1:197481-218436 GCA_907164525.1 Lophiomys imhausi | reverse complement strand
TAGTGAGTAAGTGCTTGCTGTGTCCTGTTAGGAAAGCTTCCTGTAGGATTGGGAAGATAGGTTAGTGAGTAAGTGCTTGCTGTGCAAGTATGAGACCTGAGTTTGGATCCAGTATACACATAAATGTCAGGTGAGTTTTTAATCCTAGAACTTGGGTGACAGAGACAAGGATCCTCACAGCAAGCTGAATGCCTAGACTAGACATATTGGTAAGCTATAAATTCAAGTGAGAGACCCTATCTCAATACATAAGACAAAGAACAATCAGAAAAGTTACTAAATGATAAACTCTGGCCTCTACATGTATGTGCATAAACATGTGCCAAAACATATATGAGCACACAAGTATACACACACACCCCACCTGTGTCCACATACCACACCCACTACACCCACCCACTCCCATATGAAGGTTTAATGAATAGAAGATAATACAGCTATCTGATTTCTAAAATGAGTTTTGGTAAATTATAGATTTCTAGAAATTTTTTTTCTTTTCACATAAGCTTTAATAAGTAATTTGTTAAAAATAATGTTGGTCACATTTTGATACTTTTTACAATTCTGTGGTGTTTACTGAGTTGAAAATTCCATGAGCAAGAGACTGATACATTTAATATTTGCTGTATACATAGGAGTCAGAAAAATCACTTGCTTAAAAACTTCTGGAGACCAATTATCTGGGAAAGGTTGCGACCCTTGGAAGTGAAGTAGCTCCACTGCAAAGCGCCTTCAGATCCCATTCTGTGACATCACTGGCCAGCTTCAAGCCTCTGGAGCGGCAAGGCTATTGGAGCTGAATGGCAGATTTACCCCCTACAGGAACCAATCCCGGGCAAACTGTGAGATATTTGAAACTGTCCTGTATTGAACTTTTGTACTAGTAAGGGCCCTTCCGGCGAGGAATCAGAGCTTACATGTGCACAGCTCCACCACCTGAATAAATTAAGTCCCCACATGGGAGGAGGGACTGAATGACTCACCTTATAGGGGTGGAGTAAGGCAAATCCTACACCACAGTGCCCCCTTTGGACCCAAGTCCAGAAGACAGCAAAAAAAAAAAAAAAAAAATTCCACATGGCTAGAGGCCAGAGACAAAAAAAAAAAAAAAACAGAGCGAAATGTTTCCAACAAAAGAAAGCAACACTATTCCGCCCAGCCCGAACCACCTCACCACAACTGAAACACATGAAAACGATGACAATTCTATATTATGGAAAGTGATAAAGTCCCATCAAGAAGAACTTAAAATTATGAAGGAATTCAAAGAAGCCACAATTCTACAAGTCAAAACAACAAATAACATCATTAAAGAGCTCCAAGCCAAGGTGACCCAGCTTGAACAGGAAAAGGATAAAGCAATGAAAGATCTCCAGACAAAACCAAGCAAACTGGAGAAGGAAATTTACAAAACGAAAACTACCATTCAAGACATGAAAATAGAAATGGAAACAATAAAGAAAACACAGTCAGAGTTAAAAGAGGAAATGGAAAATCAAGAGAAGAGAACAGGAACTATGGATGTGAGTATGAAAAACAGGATGCAAGAGATGGAAGACAGGATCTCAGGCATGGAAGATTCGATGGAAGAAATCAGTACAACATCCAAAGAAAATGAGAAGGCTAAAAAATCTCTCACCCACAACATCCAAGAAATCAAGGACTCAATGAAAAGACGGAACCTAAGAATTATAGGCATAGAGGAAAGGGAAGACTCCCGACTCCATGGTCAAGGAAATATCTTCAAAAAAATCATAGAAGAAAACTTCCCAAACCTACAGAAAGATATGCCAGTAAAAATCCAAGAGGCTTACAGAACACCAAACAGATTAGATCAGAAAAGAAACTCCACTCGCCACATAATAATAGAAACTCCAAATGTAGAGAACAAAAAAGGATATTAAAAGCTGTAAGAGAAAAAGGCCAAGTCACATACAATGGCAGACCCATCAGAATCACACCTGACTTCTCCTCAGAAACTTTAAAAGCTAGAAGGGCCTGGACGGATGTGCTACAAGCCCTGAGAGAACATAGGTGCCCAGCCAGACTACTATACACAGCAAAACTCTCTATCAACATAGAAGGAGAAAACAAGATATTCCATGACAAAATCAAATTCGAACAATATCTCCTCACAAACCCAGCCCTACAGAAGATCCTAGAAGGAAAATTCCAACACAGAGAAGATAACTACACCCAAAAAAACAGAGGAAATAGAAACCTCCACAGCAACTAAACAAAAGAGAAACACAAGAAAGCCAGCTATACCAAAATAATGGGAAATAACAGGCCCTGGTCACTAATATCCATCAACATCAATGGACTCAACTCGCCAATAAAAAGACACAGACTTACAGACTGGATGCGTAAACAAGACCCATCTTTTTGTTGTATACAAGAAACACATCTCACTATTGAAGATAAACACTATCTCAGAGTAAAGGGCTGGGAAAAGGTCTTCCAAGCAAATGGACCCAGGAAACAAGCTGGAGTAGCCACCCTAATATCAAACAAAATAGACTTCCAATTGAAGTTAATAAAAAAAGACAGAGAAGAGCATTACATACTCATTAAAGGAAATATCCACCAAGTGGTCATCTCAATATTGAACATCTATGTCCCAAATGCAAAGGCACCTATATTTGTAAAAGAAACGCTTCTAAAACTTAAATCCCACATCGATCAAAACACTTTAATAGTGGGAGACTTCAACACCCCACTCACAACTATGGACAGATCATCAAGACAGAAGCCAAACAGAGAAATAATGAGTCTAACAGAGATCATGAACCAAATGGACCTAACAGATATCTACAGAACGTTTCACCCAAACACAAAAGAATACACCTTCTTCTCAACACTTCACGGGACCTTCTCCAAAATCGACCATATAGTTGGACATAAAGATAGCCTCAACAGACAAGAAAATTGAAATTACTCCTTGTATCTTATCAGACCACCATGGAATAAAGTTGGACTTCAATAGCAAAAGAATCAACAGAAAGTCTACACTCACATGTAAATTGAACAACTCTTTACTAGAGGACCACTGGGTCAGGGAAGAAATAAAGAAGGAAATCAAAGACTTCTTAAAATCCAACGAAAATGAAGACACAATATACCCAAACCTATGGGACACAATGAAAGCTATGCTACGAGGAAAGTTCATAGCACTAAGTGCCTTCAAGAAGAAAATTGTGACAGCTCATATTGGCGAATTAACAGCTAAACTGGATAAATTGGAAAAAAAAGAAGCAAACACTCCCAAGAGGAGCAGAAGGCAGGAGATCATCAAACTTAGGGCTGAAATCAACAACTTAGAAACAAAAAGAACTATACAAAGAATCAATGAAACCAAGAGTTGGTTCTTCGAGAAAAATCAAGAAAATAGACAGACCCTTAGCCAAATTAACTAAAAGACAGAGGGAGAAAACACAAATAAACAAAATCAGAAATGAAAAGGGTGAAATAACAACAGACATTGAGGAAATCCAGAGAATATTTGGATCCTACTTTAAAAATACTCCACCAAATTTGAAAACTTAAGTGAAATGGACAATTTTCTTGATAGATTCCACCTACCAAAGCTAAATCAAGATCAGATAAACAGATTAAACAGCCCTATAACCCCTAAGGAAATAGAAACAGTCATTAAAAATCTCCCAACCAAAAAAAGCCCAGGGCCAGATGGCTTTAGCACGGAATTCTACTGGACCTTCAAAGAGGAGCTAACACCAATACTTTTCAAACTCTTTCACCAAATAGAATCTGAAAGAACATTGCCAAACTCATTCTATGAGGCCACAATCACCCTGATTCCTAAACCACACAAAGACCCACCAAAGAAAGAGAACTTCAGACCAATCTCCCTCATGAACATAGATGCAAAAATACTTAATAAAATACTAGCAAACCGAATTCAAGAACACATCAAAAGTATCATACACCATGATCAAGTAGGCTTCATCCCAGGGATGCAGGGATGGTTCAACATATGAAAATCTATCAACGTCATTCACCATATAAACAAGACGAAAGAAAAAAACCACATGATAATCTCGCTAGATGCAGAAAAAGCATTTGACAAAATCCAACACCCCTCATGCTAAAAGTTCTGGAGAGAACAGGCATACAAGGGCCGTACCTAGAAATAATAAAGGCAATATACAGCAGGCCAGTGGCCAACATCAAATTAAATGGAGAGAAGCTTGAAGCATTTCCTCTAAACTCAGTGACAAGACAAGGATGCCCACTTTCACCATATCTCTTCAATATAGTACTTGAAGTTCTTGCTAGAGCAATAAGACAACTAAAGGACATCAAGGGGATAAGCATCAGAAACGAAGAAGTCAAATTATCCCTATTTGCAGATGATATGATAGTGTACATAAGCGACCCCAAAAATTCCACCAGAGAACTCTTACAGCTGATAAACACCTTCAGCAAAGTGGCTGGATACAAAATTAATTCAAAAAAAAATCAGAAGCCCTTCTTTATACAACAAACAAATGGGCTGAGAAAGAAATAAGGGAAACAACCCCCTTCACAATAGCCACAAACAACATAAACTACCTAGGGGTAACTCTAACCAAGCAAGTAAAGGACCTGTACAACAAGAACTTCAAGCACTTGAAGAAAGAAATGTAAGAGGCCTTTAGAAGATGGAAAGATCTCCCATGTTAATGGATAGGTAGGATCAACATAATAAAAATGGCCATCCTACCAAAAGCAATATATATAGATTCAATGCAATTCCTATCAAAATACCAACACAATTTTTTATAGACTTGGAAAGAGCTAGTCTCAATTTCATATGGAACAACAAAAAGCCCAGAATAGCTAAATCAATCCTGTACAATAAAAAAACATCTGGAAGTATCACCATCCCAGATTTCAAGCTGTACTACAGAGCAATAGTTGTAAAAACAGCATGGTATTGGTATAGAAACAGACCAGTAGATCAATGGAATCAAATTGAAGATCCAGAAATAGACCCACACACTTATGGCCACCTAATTTTTGACAAAGAAGCCAAAACAGCACAATGGAAGAAGGACAGCATCTTCAACAAATGGTGCTGGTCCAACTGGATGTCCATTTGTAAAAGAATGAAGTTAGACCCATACTTATCACCTTGTACAAAATTTAAGTCCAAGTAGATCAAAGACCTTAACATAAGGCCAGTCACACTAAATCTACTAGAAGATAAAGTGGGAGAAACCCTCGAACAAATTGGCACAGGCAACAACTTCCTGAACAGAATACCAACAGCTCAGGACTTGAGATCAACAATCAATAAATGGGACCTCATGAAACTGAAAAGCTTCTTTAAGGCAAAGGACACTGTCATTCGAACAAAACGGCAGCCTACAGACTGGGAGAAAATCTTCACCAACCCACATCTGACAGAGGGCTAATATCCAAAATCTACAAAGAACTCAAGAAATTAAATGCCAAGAAACCAAATAATCCAATCAAAAAATGGGGGACAGAGCTAAATAGAGAATTCACAAAGGAGAAATCCCTAATGGCTGAGAGACACTTGAAGAAATGCTCAACATCCTTAATCATCAGAGAAATACAACTCAAGACGACTCTGAGATTCCATCTCACACCTGTCAGAATGGCTAGGATCAAAAACTCAAATGACAGCACATGCTGGCGAGGGTGTGGAGAAAGGAGTACCCTACTCCATTGCTGGTGGGAATGCAGGCTTGTGCAACCAATATGGAGGTTAGCCTGGTGATATCTTAGAAAACTTGGAATAGCTCTGCCTCAGGACCCAGCCATACCACTTCTGGGTATACACCCAAATGCCTCTTCACGGAATCATAAGGAAGTTTCCTCATCTATGTTTATAGCAGCCTTATTTGTAATAGCTAGAAACTGGAAACAACCCAGATGTCCCTCAACCGAAGAATGGGTTAAAAAACTGTGGTACATCTACACAATGGAATATTATTCAGCTAGTAGGAACAATGAAATTATGCAATTTGCAGCCAAATGGATGGAACTAGAAAAGCTCATCCTGAGTGAACTAATCCAGACTCAGAAGGACACATATGGCATCTATTCACTTATAGTAGGATTTTAGCTATATAGTAGAAGGTATCAATACTACAACTAACACACCAAAGGGAACTTGGACATAGACTTCTTATTTTTAATTTTTATTTATTTTTATATATTAGTTATATTTTTTTTCTATTTTTTAGTCTTTTTATCTATTGTATGCTTATTGATTTGTTTGTTTAGTAGTTCTCTCTCCCAGGCAACGAGACACTTTTCACTGATGGTACTGCTTCGTAGATCCCCAATGAATGAAGAGGCTCTTGGCCCTCATACGACCTCTCAACTGAGATGAGGGACTGTTATATAAGGACACCCCACCCCAGAGAAATGGGATGGAAGGGTTAGGAGGTAAAGAAAAAAAATGAAATGTGATGTTTCGGCCTGTTACTACTAACTGTCATAAACTGTTTAGGATAATTAAGAAATGCAAACTAATGGTTATGCAAGCTGGTCATTCTGTTAGGTACTATGACAGCCTATTATAGTTACTTGCTAAGCTAATCAGAAATAAACCTGCTAAGAGACAAGCACCATCTCCTTACCCTAATATAAGAGATAGATAGGGCCTCTTCAAAAACCTCAAGAGATCTGCAGAATATGGCATTCAAAGATGTTTTCGTAACTTTAGATATTTTTATATCAAGACATATCAACTCCTGACGGCACCCCCTATTCTCCTCCAAGCAGAAGATGAGCATTGAAGAGTCTCCAGTGGGAGATGATTGAATTAGTCGCAAGCCTATCTCTTGGTAGGAAAAGCCCCTTGCTCCAACTGTAGACAGAATGCTGTGCAAAAAGGACAAAACCTGGAAGCAGGTAAGTGGACAGCCTAGCTCTGCCAAGACAGGGTAGGTAAGTCCTTCATAACCCCTGCTCTACAATCAATGTCTGTCAGAGAAGCAGGGCCAAACGACTGAAGAGCGATGCTGTAATGTATGGAGAGGAAATGGGAACTGTCCAGGCAGCCACTGGTATGTCATTTCTTAGTTTGGGAACCTGCAGACCCTGTACTTCCTATAAAATCAGATATATTTATCCCTCTCAGGTCTCTGAGGTGATTGAAGAACAGATAGATAAAGTCTCATAATTAAATTTTGAGTTGTTTAGGAGTCAAGAGAGTGTTATACATCTAAGAAGATACTTTTAAAATTGTGTTGCAATTAGTATGAATGTTGAGTCAGATATAGAACTTTAAACTCATGGAGATGGTTAGATAGTAGAATGTTAAAGTCAGGTACCAAATACATATGGACTGGTCATTGGGAATGTACATTAAGCCATATAACCCTCATAACTGTGGCCTAATTACTTCTGTTGTACTGTATTGTATTTATTATTATAAGAGAAAGAGCCATTTGTTGGACTGCAAGGGGAAACTGTAAGGGGAAATAAGATATACCTTAAACTTAAAAAAAAAAAAGGAAGAGGATGGGGGGTTGAGGGTGGGACTGGAGGGGGAATAGGGAGGGGACTGCGATTGAGATGTAACTTGAAGAAATAAAAAATAAAGGAAAAAAATGAAAAAAGAAAAAAAAAAACCTTCTGGAGAATGAATCAATGAATCTGAATTCACGCTGGTTATCCATCACCTGGTAAGTTCTCTTCTTTTTGTCTGACGAGTACTGCCAGACTGTATTGTTCTTACTGGTCCTCTTTAAACAAGGACCTTCTAATTTTACTGCACAATTTGTAAATCAACTTCTGCTCTCATCTTCTTTATGTTCTGCCTTTTATTTCCTTTTAACTCATCCTTATTTTCATAGTGTATCATCTTAGGATGAAGCTTAACATATTAATTTGTAATCTTTCTTCATTTTAACTTTAATTTAACTTCATTTTAGCACTGAAATTTATGTGTGCCTCCATATGCTTATTCATTTTCATACTTTTGGACACAAATTGTTTTCAATTTCATGTAGTTTCTAAGTAGTTCTCAGTTTCAATTACAATTAGCATTTAGAACCATGAGGAATGCAGAAATGGGTTCTCAATTTTAATCAATTAGATGCCTTTTATCTTATTGTTATAGGCTTCACATTGAAGTTATTTTGTGGCATTATGGTAAACTATGATTCTTTAAAATATACCGAGTTTTTTAATGGTCTGGTACATGGTTACCTTATGGTGAGTGTTGAGTGTTAAGTTGTTAAGGATGTATATTCTAATTGTCCAAACAACCTGTTTATCTATCCAATAAATCAAGTATGTTAACTGTCATTCAAGCCTTATGTTTTATTATCTTTTACTGATCTTTTCATACTGGCAAAAAGGACATTAAAACATTCCACTATGATAGTAGGCTCATCTGTTTCTTTCTCTGAAGTGTTAATGAATTAGGTGTACACAAATATAAATAAATATTAAAATATACATGCAATTATAGATATAGTCTTCACCACACTTACACACTTAGAAATACATATGCCATAGCACAAGATATATGCAGATTTGGGATGCTGTATCTGTCTGAAGTTTGATTTCCACCTCTTTCCTGCTGTTTTATCTGACAACAGTACAATTAGTTTAGCTTTCTTTGGGTGCTTTTTGATAATATTTTTTGCTTAATGTTATTGTCAACCTTTTATGTTTTCATTAGTTAGGTCTATCTCTTACAAAAAGCATATCCTGCATATAATTTTCTTTTGAATCTATAAAACTATTTCATTACCAAAATTACCTAGGATTCTTCATTTAGATTTAAGATTACAGGCAAATAGTTATTATTGAGCCTGTCCTACCCTTAATAAATTCACCTTACATATTTTGTGTCTGTGTGTGTTATATGCATGTGTGAATGTTTGTATGTGAAACAAAAACATGGGCACAGTTATATGAGCTTGCAGTCCTGGAACTGGGAGGTGGAGGCAGTTGATGCCTGGGATTCACTGGCTAGTCAGTCTAGTCATTCTGTGAGCTACTGGTTCAGTATGTACCCTGTAACACATAAGATAGAAAATAATAGAGGAAAGCAAAGTTTAAGATGCTTTCTTCTTTTGACTGTGTTGGGCAGTGAGTTATTAACAATAGCAAGTCAAGGTTTCCTTCTGTGCACTAGGACTTTCCCTCCCACCTCTGCCTTGCTCTGACAACACATCAGCATGACTTGATGACATCATTCAGGGGACTGGGCAGACATATGAGGTATGCTGGGCATCACTCTTCTGAACTGAGGCCAATCATAGTACTTGGTTAAGTCAGGGAAAACGAGCAAACCCCATCCAGTGTACAGACTCATCAGCTAAATACATAGTTGCTGATTTCAGCCATAACTAAGATATTCTTTCTGTGACATTATGTACAGCACTAGCTTGTATAAGCTGCCCTGTTGTCTTCTTAAAGCCAGGCCTTCGTCAGTAGTTCGTACTCAGAAAGTCACAAAGAAAGTTTGTCTGCTCTGACCCAACTCCTGGAGGGAGAATGAGCCACTTGCATTTGCTTTCTTCACCCTCCTACATATGTCATGGATCCTGTAATATTTATTTAAAATGATTTCCTTTACTTTTTCTCTGCCCTTCTACAAGCATAACTTGGAAGTAAGAAGTTATTCACATCCCATCTATAGCATCTGCATCAAATGGGTCTCTTCACAAATATTTTTTGCCTGAGTTAAATCAATGGATTTTGGGAATTGACATGAACCAAAACAGCTGGCAGCAGATGGAAAGAGGAAAAACCACACAAGCTGATCCTTTGCTCTGGGGAGATTTATGGTTTCCAGAAAGTCCAAATAAGAGTGTGAAAGAAAATAGCCAGGAGAGAAAAGTCATGTTCTTTCTATTCTGCTGGGATCTTAAATCTTCCACCACACTGCCCACAGGCTCACAGACAACTGTTCCCTGCCAAACCACACACCCAGCTTCCATATGCTCAGCACAGGACTATATTGAAGATATGAACTACATTCCACCATGGCACCTCTTGACCCACCTTTAAATCAGATACATCTCTGTAGCACTGCTCAGAACGAGTATGGTCTGACAGCTGCACATTCCAGAAACAGGGGAGCTGATACACCAGGAAGGGGTTTTGTTTGATGACAGCATTGAAAATATCCTGTGGAATAAAAGCCAAAGACACAGTCAAGACAGTGGTCAAGTTTACCTTAGAGGAGAACATCTCTCGACCATCCTGCTCTGAGCACAGGACTGAGGATTGATGCTCCCACTGTGGACAGCTTTCCTGCTTGCTTTCTACAGAAACCAAGGGGTAATGTCTAGGCAGGCACAGGGGAATGCCATTGACCAACCTGGCCGACTCAATGCTTATGAGTCCAGCTCGTCATCATCCAGCGAGGTCACACAGGGCAAATAGGGAATGACTTTCCTATGCTGGCTATCATAAAATAAATGAAGTATCTTTTCCTCCCCTCTCCTCATCCTAGGTGGGAGCTCTGTGCTATCATAAGCTTTCTGGAGAGGAAACAGTGTGATGACAAGAGGTCCAACTCATCTAGAGGGGTGATTGCAAATTACAGATCCTCATGCCTAGCAGCTCTTTCCTGGTGCTTTTGGTTAGCTTGGTGATGGATGCTCCCTGGATTTCTGCAAGTCACAGCATTCAGAGTGCAACTCCCTAACGAAAACTCCAAATTGTCTAAGAAGATTTTGTTTTCCTTTTTTTTTTTTACTTTGTTTGAGCTCCCTCTCTAAATCCAACATAGAGTCCGACCTACAAGCCAGCTACTTGACAGGTGGTGCTGAGAGGTGAATTATAGGCCTTCATGACATAAGATGGCTGAGCAAACTATCCTCACTGGACACAAATATACAGTTGTTAGCTTTGGGGGATACACTCAGGTCATTGTTAGCTGATTTGAAATATGAGAATGGGAGACAACTCTCCCCTTAGGTCTTAGGCAGTACCTGGGAGTTATTTTATCTTATTTTTTTCACTCATTCATTATGCTGTATCTCATTGTTTTGGAAGGGAGATCAGTTTTTGGTTCCTTGGGAAATATTGAATAATAATGCTGGAGAAAAAAAAACAGTGATGTAATACTGCAGACTTTCTTGTTTTCTCTGTATTTGAAAACTTTGTGAGAATTTGACAAATGAATCATGAACGAAAATGTGGCATGAACTCAGGATGGATAGGATAGAGGGAAATGAAGAAAACCCAGAGAAAGTATCTTCTCACCTCAAGATAGTCAACAACATCACAGGGGGACAAAATCTAAATGAGTGATCCCGAGTCCTGACGTTAAACATGCCCTATGCTTTTCCCAGTCAAAATGAGAAATGTGTTTTAATGAGTATTAGTTAATAGTTTGTTGGAGTTTGAAGGTCTTCTCAGACTGTCTGGTTAAGCATGGTCTTTCTTGCTTAAAGGGAATTCCCTTGAGTTCAGGATTACCAGGATTAGGATCACAGTATTGGTTTTAGCTTACACATTACATGCTGCTTTTCAGATACATGTAAAATATTTGGGGAATACACTATGGCTCTTTGGGACCTTAAGGAGCAGGTACATTCCATACTGATGGTAAAGATGGTACTGACAACTTTTAACATAACAGACTGTCATCCACTTGTGAGTTTGATTCCACACACAGTGAACTTTCTGAGGTAAAGAATCTGGGTCATACTCCTGGAGACATGGCTCAGTGCTTAAGAGCACTGGCTGTTCTTCCAGAGGAGCTGGATTTGTACCCAGCACCCATATGGCAGCTCACAAGCATCTGTAAACTTCTGCTCCAGTGGATCTGATACCCTCTTCTGGACTCATGGACACTAGGCACACATGAGGTCCAGAGACATACATGCAGGCAGATATCAATATACATAAAATAAATAGAGAAAGTGATGAGGTCCTTTTATTACCTCTGCTATGCTTCTACAGGTCAGATTACAGTGTTTAGGGATTATCTTTGAGTGAGTACATGAACCAACCAATGAATTGAGACCCATTCAATTGCTAACAGGATTTTTTCAGACACGGCACCAGGTTTGCTGTAGTCTGAGGTCTGGAATATTCTCCCAAAGGTTCGTGTGCTGAACTACTGGTCCCAAGTGTCCCCCAGATTCCCACTGGAGGTATTTAAAGCTTTGATAGGTATGATTTAGTGTAAAGTTTTAAGGTTACTGGGAGAATACATGTGAGGGGGATTGTAGCACCCCAGTGTCTTCTTTAATATCCTGACCGTGAGGTGGGCAGATATGACCCTTCTTGTGCTCTCTAGTGTTATGCTATTAGACCAAAAGCAACGTGGTCAATCAACTATGGGTGAAAGCCCACGAAACTGTGGCCCAAAATGAATCTCTTAATCCAGACATGGATTATATGCCTGTAAACCCCAGAACTTGGAAAACCGAGGAAAGATAATTGCTAGTTCAAGGCAGCCTGGTGTATGTGTATATATATATATATATACACATATATAACTTGTTTCAGAAAAAGAAATGAACTAATCCAAGCTGTACCTCTTTCATTGTTTACTGTAGTACCAACACAGTACATACTAATAAAAGGGTACTCAGGTGTGAGAGTGCTTGTCACTGGCCACTCACCTGGTCAGCCAAGGAGGTGGACAGCATGGCCATGAGTTCCCGCTCTGCTGTCAGCCTCCACATCTGCTCCCATTTCATCTTCCGCAGCTTATCCAGAAGCAGCAGTATGACTCCTGGGAAACAGTTTGGGACAGAAGAACAAGAGCAGCAGTGAAATGGAGGTGGACACACTGGTCACTCTGGGCCAGCCTGCTGTACTGAGGTGAGACCGAGTCACCTGCAAGGATGAGCTCTCCCTCCCCAGTCTCAGGCAATGAGGCTTCGCCATACTGGTGCATGGTATAGAGATGACGAATCTCGGGCTTAACACCGGGGTCTGGTAGATACTGACGAAGTGCAAAACTAAACCCCATCTAAGAAACCTTCCCACTACAGAAGAAAGAGTGTTAAGGTAGGTGGGAAATGCCTACTACTTTCTGGAGACAGGTGGCTCCTATAGTACATGAAGTATAGGTTAAAATAATACATTTTAAATTATTTATATTTTATCACAGTAATAATAACAAGAGATCCTATTGTGAGCTTCATATGCAGTATATTTTTCACAAATACTAATTTCTCTTCTTTGTCTTCCTCGGAGACATGACACCTTTATTATGGCTGATAAGTGACACTCACAAAATACACACCATTTGTTTTTTTGCAAAAAAAGAGAAAATTTCCACATTTTACTCTGATTACATTTTTTTTTTTTTTTTTTAGTTTTAGTTACTTAGAAATATTTTCATGAGCCTCCCCCATCTCCCATGCCATGTGGCCTGGGCAGGGAGTGGGACCAAGATGACCACCAATCAGGCACCACACAGGCCCAGGAAGGCACACCACACCCGAGACAGCCACTGCCTGATGGCACACTGCATGGGAAGGGCATAGCACTCCTGAGAGGACTCCAGACACCAGCTGCCATAAAGATGAGCAAGTAAGTGGTGGAGAGATGGAAGAGAAAGAGAAGCAGAAGGATGCCTGCACAATGAAGAGAAGCAGAACTGGAGACTCCAGGGTAGTGAGGAACAGCCTGATGTGAGGGCCTGATGAGGTCTTGGCCTGTGCTGCTACTGAGGGCCATGCCTGGGTCTGTGGCCATGCAAGCAGCAGCAGTCTGTTACCACCAAAGGCCAAGGGGATGTCCCTGCTCTATGTTGCTGCCTGGGGCCATATTGATGTCTGAGGGCTGTGCAGAACTGGCCCCACCCCTCAGTAGGGTATGGTCGGATGGACAGCTGATCCTGAAGGTGTGAGAGTAGGAGAGCTGGCCCCATCCTCACCAGATTCAGTACTCCAGAGAGCTGGCCAGGAAGCACAGTAGAGCTGGCTCTGGTTGTGAGAGTTGAGGGCAAGCCAGTCTCAAGAGTGTGAGGGTGGGAGAGCTGGGCCTGGCACTTGTCTGCCATGTGATGGCATGGACAGGTAAGAGATGCCATCTTCTCTAATCTAGCCAACTGTGGCAAATGGAAGAGCTAGCCCCAGTGCCATGAAAGCAGGAAAGCTGGTCCTCCTCCATCTAAGCTGCTGCAGCACTCGGGAAAGCAGGCCCTGCACCTCACCTGGCAGTATAGAAGAGCTAACCCTGGTGGTGGTGGGGGGGGGCAGGTGAGCTGTCCCATGAGCGTGGGAGAGTTGGCCCCACAACTTGTCTGCCACACAGTGACATGGGTAAGGAAGAGATGGCCCTCCCCCTCATCCCTTGCCACCTACCAGCAGGCAGGCAGGAGAGATGGCCCCTAGGTCATACATGCTAGAGAGCTGGCCTATCTCCTCCCCTGCTACAGCACTTGGGAGAGTGAGCCCTGCACCTCTCCTGGGCATCATAGGCTCTAATGGCATGGTGAGTCTGTTCAAGGGTGTGATTGCTGGAGAGCTCACTCTGCCTCTTGACAGCAGTGGCATTAGAAGGGCTAGCAGGGGCAGTACTGGAAAACTGGCCCCAGTGGGGTATAGGAGAGCTGGTGGGCTGACCAGCTCAGATACCTCCCAGGCCCAGATCCAGGGCTTTCAGTTGGCCCACCCCAACAACTACCCCATGGATGAATTGGTGGAGCTTATAAAGGGGCCAGTCTTGCAGATCCAAAGCTGCATGATCTCTATGACACAGGGCAAAAATAAGATATCTAAGAAGAGTCCCAGTGAAGTTCCAGTATTAATAGTGTAGCAGAAGCCAATGGCCTTGAACCAGACCAGTGAATCACTGCAAAGCAAAAAAAGGGTATAATGTGGGACACATTGTGCACAATATAGCTTCCACAATGAGCATATTTTCTTTTCTGTTGGTGGGGGGGGGTTACAGAGAGCAGGTACAGGGGATAGGAAGATTGGGTGCATGCTGTGAAATTCACAAAAAAACAATAAAAGTTTTTTTTTGTAACTGCGTGTTTTAATGTTTTCCTCCATGAATGTGCATGTGCATTCATTATGCATAGAGTCCAGAAGAGGGTGGCTGATCCCCTGGAATTTGCTGTGTGGGTGCTGCAAATGCAAATGAAGTCCCATTCAAGAGAAACAAGTACGCAGTTTCTGAGCCATCATTACAGCCACCTCTGATTACATCTTTATCAATTATCTGACAGTCATTGACAGCCTTGCCTTGGTGTTCCTGACCTCAGCACAACCTTCATTGGCTCAATATAATCAGCAGGTGTGCCAATCAACAGGAAGGCACTGCTCCTGTTGGGTCTTTAGCATAAATATGAAAGCCTTTGTGTTTATATGAAACTATAATATATAAACTATAATTCTTGTTATAATAACAAGCATCTGCTGCATCCTTCTCATCACCTTTTCATGATGAGTTTTTGTAGGGACGGACTTAAACATATGGGGCAGGATGTAGAGCAGTTTCACACTGAATACACTCTTATATTTGAAAAAAGAGAAAACTATTAAAACTAGGATTAAGATCAGAAAACTGAAAATAAAATCTAACAATAACATGTATTTTGGCTTCGCTGAGTGAACTGCAGGCAGCTATCTATCAGCAACTCAGACTAAGTGGGCAGAAAAAGCCAAATTCAGAACAAGAGGCCACACTGTTAAGGTTGTAAAGAGGACTGCTGCACACTTGGGATCCCACTGCAATCCCATTCCTGATGATTAACTCAGCAGAAGGGCCACTCTTCAGAGAGCTAAAAGTATTAGTTGATACCTAGATATATATCTCTAAGATTCCCAGAAGAAAACTGACGTCCTCCTCGCAGTCAGACATACATCTAATACTTTTTACTTATTCTAATGGTGCATGTCTGGAGGCAGTGCATAGTCATCATTGACAGAAAGTTCTGGGCAGAGAGAGTTTGAAATAATGGGAAGAGAAGACTGATACAGAGATGTGTATTTATAAGTCACAAGGTGAATTAAGCTGATTGCTCATCTCCTTTATGCATACTGCCTTTTTTGAATATCATTTTCCTCAATGCTCCAAGATCTTTTCAAGACAGATGTCATTTTTATTTTCCTAGAGGGGAAACTGAGGGGCTAACTCAGACACTTGTCTCATTTATAGCTGAAAAGCAGGTAGACAAGATTCAAGTGTGGGTCTGCCTCAGTCTAAAGCCAATATTTCCTTGTTATTCAACAAATACATGAGCCCCACCAATGCTATTTGAAGCCATGGGACTTTTCCTTTTTTTTTTATTCAGTTTCTACATAGGTAAAATGATTACAATATTACTTGAATCAAAGACATCAGAAAAGTGATGTGCCCTCTTGTGGTAGCCTGATAATGTTACTAGACAGCTGTCCTGAGGAAGCTTTACATGAACGTTTATATGGTGTGAATATAGCATTATGTGCAGTGTGAGAAGATACCAAGACATAAAACAACCCCCTCAGGTAATTGATTGTGCCTGAAGAAGGGATCAGACACAATGAAATGGTGAATCTTTTGATTCATCCATCATGTTTTATTTTTGGCATTTGTTATACCTGATAGGTAGCTTTGGAGCATTTGAGCAATATGCTATCACTAACATGGAAAGAAAAGCAGATGATTGCCCTCTACACCCACCCCACCCCCACTGAAGATGCAAGAGTTCCACCATACCACGAACATTGTTCCCTAAACAAAGGGACATTTTAAGAAACAGCACAATTCACACACACAAATGTATTATTTGAATAGATATCACTAAGAGGAGAAATAGGCGAGAGAAGTAAATATGACTAAAAATAAAGTACAATGACAAATATGTATGAAAATACCACAATCAAACCCATTACTTGCATGGTAAAAATATTCAGCAAAAAAGTCCTATTTATTTTGGGAAGAGAGTACAGTAATTTTCTGTTTTCTTTTTTTTATAAGTACTTTATTTTTTTCTTCAAGTTACATCTCAGTCACAAACACTTCCCTATTCCCCCTTCCTGTCCCACCCTTCCACCCTCTTCCCCCCCCAACAGCTTCTCTTTTCATTCCAACAAATTTTGTAAGGCACAAAACAGGAAAATACAGTGATATAAGACTGGTGACACAAAAATAAACTCCAGTTCAGAGTGTGTAAGACATTTCATTAGCTGTTACTAAAAAACTAATTTAAATGAGGTAGGATTAATGCTCTAATATATAGAGAAAGAGGGGCTATGCAAGCCATAGGTGGTAGAGAAAGATCTTAAGGAACATTCTTAAAGGTCTAGGGAGGTCGATATGGATTTATGGACTGTGATGTCTGAGGTTAGCATCAGTGCTTTTAAGTGGCATTATGTCTTGGTAGACTTGGTTCAGCACTGGCAGCGAGGCTCCTTGGAGAGGAAGTGGAGCCAAGAACCTAAGACTAAATGGAGAAATTCAAGACTGTTCTCCCAGCTTCACACACTTTCACCTTATGTGATGTAACTTAATTTTATTTATGACATTTCAAACCAACAAAAAAACACAAACATTAAAGTAAGGAATACCCTATCAGGTATAACAAATGCCAAAAATAAAACATGATGGATGAATCAAAAGATTCAACATTTCATTGTGCCTGATCCCTTCTTCAGATACAATCAATTACCTAAGGGGGTTGTTTTATGTCTTGGTATGTTCTCACGTGTGTGTGTGTGTGTGTGTGTGTGCTTTACATTGCACATAATGCTATTCTAACTGGCCTGCTGTTATCTTTTCAAATATTGAAAACATTTTATTTGTGTGAGCATGTTCATGTGTGTTTGGGTGCTTGAGTCTGTGCAAGTGCTTGTATACAAAATGACAAAAGCTCCTGAGAGACCCTACTTTCTCCCAGGGCTAGGAGTTTGCAGTGAGTAGGCAGAAGAGCTGAAGAAAGGCATATTCAAGAACAGAAGTCCAAATAGCTAAAAAGAGGGAAAAAGCCAAACACATTGTTTCTAAGACCAAGAGAAACTTCTGCTATGTAATAACCTCACTCCTATGCCATCAGGAGACACACTAATTGTTCACAACAGGCTTTCAAATCACAAATGGCACATAATGGTTTTATAACTAAGTTCTGAGAAGTATACACTTCCCCATTCAGTCATCTAATTAACACTTGCTGAATGTGCATGTTTCCCTGGAATTAATAGAAATCAATGAACACGTATGCTAAATGGTGACACACCTTTAAAGTGAACACTGGTCGAAATAAGGGCATTGGGGCATTTTCAGTCTCATACTTAGCTTTGACATATATGCTGGGCCCAGGTCAGACACTGACACCATTCAGTCTTTAGCAGCACGGCTAAAGGTAGTAGCAAAAACTTGACTTTGGCCTTTGTCATTTGCTGCTGCATCATGGGTCCATTTCCAGATTTGTTGCTGGGGTCCAGTAGTGCAGAGTCTTGCCTTTGCCTTTGCCTTAGGGTGTTCTGCAGAGGCTTGTGGCATTAAATTTGACAGAAACTTTCAGTGTAGTTGGCTGGGATGTGTGGGGCCAGCAGGGTTTTACTCACAGCTGTCATGCCAGGAGCATAAGAGACCTACATAAGGTAAATAAGTGAATAAACACACTCAAAATCAAAGGCCTCTCCTGAGAACATCTGGTCCAATGGTAGACTGTTTGATCTGTGGATCAGAAAGCAGAGCTGCTCCCCTCTGCACCTACTGAATATGTAGTGAAGCTCACACCCAAAATGGCAAAGAAAACAGTGTGCTGTCTGTGAGAGAGGAGAAAGAGAAGAATCCTTTACAACATTGCTTTGGTGTGGATTATATTTAACTCACACCAACAAGGATTTTTGTTGCACTATAGAAGGGATACGGATCTGAAGACAGTGGTGATGACAGCAATGCCTAGCTAGCATCTACCAGGAAACTGCTGTCCAGGAGAGGCAGAATACTTTAAGTGACCTCTGATTCTTGGGACAAATCTACAAGGGAAGTGAAATGTTCCCCATTTTACATATGAAGACTAAGGTTCACACACATCTTTCAAATATGCCATGTTCCCTCACCTCTCTCTGTATGTGGGTAAGCATGTATTTGTACTAACATGCCCATAAGTAAACAGGGGAAGTCCAGTTCTATCAAAGTGGCTCCCCCTGGAGGAAAAGTACTTCAGTGTTAGAAGAATTGGAGGGGACACCACAGGCCATCTGCAAGAAACCAGGCATGTATAAGGCGGAGCTTCCTGAGGACTGACCTGTGTGTAAGAGGTTGTGGTCACTTGCTGGAGACCAGAAAGACTGGAATCAGGAAAGTGTATCACAGATGATCTGCCGAATGTTGGAGTGACTATCATCTTTCTGCATGTGATGGGTCTAACTCTTGCCAGCAAGAGGAAATATGTAAACTTCCTCAGCATAGTACATATTTAGACCCTGCTGTGACCAAACACACAATGGAAGCAGCTTACAGGATGAAGAATTAATTTCAGCTCAGTTTGAGGTGGTACAGCTGGCTCGTCATGGTAGGGGAGGTATGGCCCCTTGTGGTTCCATGGAAATGGGGGTGTAATGGTGCTTGCTCACATCTCAGAAGATCAGGGAGCAGGAAAATAAGGCTAATGTCCAGGTGGCTTTCACCTTCCTCACTTCTTAATTGGAATGGAATCCCAGCCCACTGGCTACTGCTCCCTACATTCTTGTTCCCTTCTCAGTTCATTTTCCCCAGAAATGCCCTCCTAGCTATATCCAAAGGCATGTCCAGTCCAGCTAATGCCCAATGTTTCCTAATTCATTCACATTGATTATCCAAAACAACCACCACACCAGGCAAAATAATATCCTAGGTCTACATGACCAAGATCTTTGTTGAGAAAGGCCTACCTTCCCTCCCTTCTCCTCTCAGTTTCTTTCTTGGACTGATTTCATGATTAAGCTAAATGAAAGAATCAGCCTAGGACTGACTTGGTTAATTCAGACCACATGCTTCCTTGGTTCAGGAAGGGGAAACACAGATTTTCAAGTGGCTACATAACTCCAAAAGACAAGTTCAAAGTAGGCTTTGGATAAAACATATTCATTAATTCAGTGTAGGATGTTAGTACAGAGAACACAGTTAAACAAGTTTGGAAGATGGCAGGATAAACAAAGAGTATTTGATACAACATATGCATAGTGAATTGCAAAGATGTCTATTTACTGGGAATTTGGTGGCTATTGCTTCTCCCTTTGTTTGTTAGTCCCTTGGTTCTATCTGCACTTCCTCAGGTATCCCTGACCACCTGAAGGTGACTTGTTCTTCCGTCCACTGGTAGTTCTTGCTTGTGGCTTTGTTGGTTCTGGTTCATAACAATGAAAAGGCCTGTATGTTAACTAGATGCTGCATGGGGAGCTCTGAGAGCATGTAGACTCTCTTCCTCGAAATGTTTATGAACATGACCTTCACAATCACAGTTTTCCTCCCCTCTGCTTTGCAGCACTGTGGGTTTTCATTACAAGTCTGAGCCAATACTGAAGGGGAATTTCTTAAAACTACTCAACTTAAGATTCCTGTTCATTTTACCTGGGACTCACTTTTGATTAGAAAAATTAAAGGCTCCTATGGTCTACTTTTTGCATAAGTTTTGTTTCCTTCCCAAAAGCTGAGGACACACATACACACACACACACACACACACACACACACACAGAGAGAGAGAGAGAGAGAGAGAGAGAGAGAGAGAGAGAGAGAGAGAGAATCTTACCTGACACCTTCCGCTGGTTTCGTTTTTATTAAGTATGGATGGGATGAGGTATAAAGGAGAATTCTGAGATAAAGAATACAATGCGTGCTCAGATAGAGCGGGCACTAAGGGCTGGGTCTGGAATGTCTCAGAAAGGTCCAGTGTCAATAGGCTTGATCTGCTTGGCAGTAATGGGAGATTGTAAAACTTTTATGAGGAAGGCATGTTAAGAGGTCATTAGTTGATTGGGCGTACAGCATTGAAGGGGCTGTGGGATCTTGGCTCCATAATTGTTCTCTTTTGTTTGGTCATTAGTTGATTGGGCGTACAGTATTGAAGGG
>CAJQZJ010033504.1:167217-197471 GCA_907164525.1 Lophiomys imhausi | reverse complement strand
TTGAAGGGGCTGTGGGATCTTGGCTCCATAATTGCTCTCTTTTGTTTCCTATCAAGGAGATGGAGTGTTTTGCCAAATAGGCTGCATCTACACAGGTCTGATGCTCATGAGTCAAGATGCTCATGGTCCAGAACCTCTGACACTATCAGGCAAAACCAAATCTTCTCTGTTTGTAAGTTGATTATCTCAGGTGTTTATCAGGGCATTGAAAAACTGATTAGCTGAGAAAGAAAGGCATAGTCTAGGCAGGGATGGTAAGTAAGTTCCTGATTCCAGGTCTGGGTGCAATTCATGCCACAGGAAGTGCTCCTTTCAGGAAACAGTTATCTTTCCCTTCAAATCACCAGGCAGAACCCCTTCAGTCTGACTGTGACAGGGTGGACAAGGGCAATGGCTCAGCACTTAAGAGCACTGGCTGCTCCTCCCGAGGACCCAGATTCAGTTCCCAGCACCCACACAGTAGCTTACAACCATCTGTACTCCAGTTCCAAGGGATCCATTTCCCTCTTCTGACCTTTGTGGCTCCAGGCACACATGTGGTGCACAAACATACATGCAGGCAAAACAATCGTACACACAAAATAAAATAAATAAATCTTAACAAAGACATTGTGAGCAGGCTACGAGTATAAAGAGTTTAGAGGTTGTCAAAGGGCTTCCCTCAGGGTCTGCAGAATACTTTTATTACTTTTATCTTGGTTACCCAGTATTTTATGAGAGAAGAAAATACATTTAGCGATCAAGAATTTACACAGTTGATGCATCATTATAACGAAAAATCTAGACCAAAACCAAAACCTTGCTACTAGGCCAGAAACCCCTTCACCGGCACACATATATACCATTCAGTGTCCTGTCATTTGAGCCGACTGTTTATATCATGGTTTATTTCAGTCAATGTTGAACTTCATAAAAGTTGAATCATACAGTAAGCACCCTTTAATAACTACTCTTTGATCATATTTCTAGTATTCAGTAACTCAGGATGGTGGAAGCAGGCTGCACTGTCACCTAAGGATCTAGAAAACACAGGGCAGAAATATTCCCAGGAAAAGAATTTCTACTTTTACTGTGCAGAAGAAAAAGAAATACAGAGGAGGTCACATCACTCTTTGACCATTATGGAGGCATCCAGTATGATAGACTTTATGCTTTGTGCATGAGGCGAGAGGACAAAGGAGTCAGCTATCCTAATGCTGACTATCAAGGGCATGTGATAAGTTCTACTTACTTTTAAAATTTCCCTTCTTAAAGCTGGATCCTTTTAAAACTACTTATTCATCTCTTTAAAAAACACAGAACCCAGAGCTCTGGTCTAGTAAAGCATAGCTTTACACTCTCCCAGAACCTGCCTGGCTCTTTCTTGGACTTTACCTCTGTTCTCTCTATTCTTATATTCTTCCCAGTTGTATCTTCTGAAACCCTCAGATCCCTCTCAGCAGATTTCCTAACTCATCTGTGTGTTTTCTCTCCATCTAGATGCCAATCAGCTATAAGACTTACCTCTGCTCAGTTGTCATTCTTGTACATGTGTCCCCACCCTGAGATGCCCAATTCTCCATGGTACAGATAAGGCCCTTTCCACACACCGAAGTCTATCACAACATAGCAGGTAAAATCAGAAAATGCTTCTGAATGTGTTACCTGAAGGAATGAGTTCCAAAATAAGCCAAAGGCCTGTCTCGTGTGGCTAAATAAAATCTCAAAGACCATTTGCACACAAACTGTCAAATGTGCTGTGATACACACTGCTTAAAACCAAAAATCCTCTGGACTTTTGATGAAGCAGGTTTTGGGTGAAAGGAACTGGGCAGCTGTCAATCTGGCCCCTGCCTTCAATCATGGCAAAAGAAGCCAATGTGTCAAATTCACATCTATTCAAAGACTGCCAATGTCCCACAGGGTGAAAAAAAATCTCACGAACTTTGCTATTAGGAAGTTTTCTCAGAACTAACTCAGGTCCAACAGAGAATTCTGGAAAAAATATAGGCATCTAGAGAGACCTAGGTGTGAATCAGGTCTCTGAAACCTCCTGGCTGGATGGCTTTCAGGAAGTGACTTACTCTCTCTTTAGTCTCTGCTCTCATCTATGAAAGCAGAGACCAAAGAGTGGGCATATGTGGGGCATTGTGTTCTTAATCTTCAGAAACAAGCTTGTCCCTGGGAATACTATACGTCTACAGACCACAGTCAAAGCCATTTTTTATTAAACAAAGAATCTGAGTCCTCTTGTGGGTGATAAATTCCAAGAGAGGAAGAAGCTGGGAGAAAGCCAGAGAAGCTATGTCTCATCTCAACTGACTACTCTCCAGTTCCACATCAGGGTCATCAGGCACACTGTTCTCTGTGTCAGGAGGAGCCATGAGAGGCTGGGGTAGGGTGATGGAAACAAACCAATGCAGTTCTCTAAGATACACTGATTAACTGAACACAACATTAGAGATGTGTGTCTCAAAGTCCTACAATGACAGGAACATTTGTAGAGAGAAAAAAATGTGTGGGGTGAAGAATTGCTTCTCAGTATGCATATCAAGCCAAGCATAGAGATGCATGTTAATACACACTATACTGAAATGGGCCCTGCAAAGAAAAGGGTCCTGCAAAGTTGCCACTAAATAAGGATGGATAAATAGGAATTGATCAACGCTCTTACCAAGTTATAAAGTATCAAAGATGGTTGAGAATCTCAGCCAGGTTCAGTCCTCATTGGTGTTGTAGAATAAAATTCAAGGGTCTGTATCATTCTAGGAAAGTCCAAGACGCCCTGTAAGCTCCTCCCATCTTATCTCAATGGACTCCCTTGGTATCCAGTTCCAGTCTAGGCCAAACTAATGACAGCAGCAAGCTATTTTGTTCTTGTGTCCAACTCATGTATGGTGGACTCTAGCTTGCTCTTGAGGTCTTGGCTGAAATGTTATTTTCTTTAGAGAGTTCTGTCCCTATTGTCATCTTTCATAGATCTTGGTTAATTGATTTTGGCAGTAATCATAATGCACAATTTCTTTTTCTTTCCACCTTGGCTCCCAAGTAAAGAATGAAAACCTCAACAGATGCTTTACATCAGCACCCACTTGTGGCTCTGGTACCAATGGGCAAAGCAGTAGGGATTTTGAATAAACTCTGCGATACTCCTTGCAGTGAAGATAAAGGAGATAAAACATGAAAAAGAATATTAGTATAGTCTGTGGTACCAAGTCATTCAACATGCATGGAAGATGCTGGTGAGAGTATACAATATGGGGCCTTTGACACACATGCGTTTCTTTCCTTGTTGTGCTAGGCACTTTTGTTTGTACCTCACAAAAAGAAGCTTATGAAAGAACAGGTTTATTTTGGTTCATGATTTAAGAGGGTATAGTACATCATGGCTGGAAACACATGGTAGGAATGTGAGGTACCCAGTCACAATGCTTACGAAACAGAAGGGGGGAATCTCCATGGTCAGCTTGCTTTCTCCTCCTTATTAAGTCTCTATCCCCAACCCTTTGGCATGTGTTGCCTAGAATCAGGGTGGCTCTTCCCACTCTAGTCAAACCCTTCTAGAAACATCCTCACAAATAAACCCAGAGTGAAACCCAGAGTGCAATTTTTAGGTGGCTCCATATCCTGTCACGTTGATAATGAAGATATACCTTCATAATTGTCCTATGTGAAGACAGGTGGACGCTGTTAATCCATCGGTGGCTGATATAACCTACTCTACTTAATGAAAAGCCAGTATAAAGGAATCTCTGGACAGGTTATTAGCTGCAGTGGGAATGTCCTACCATTGTCTTATCACCCAAATACACTCTACAAAATGAATTCAGAGAATGTGGAAGACAGAAATAAATTTTGAAATCAGATTGAAAAACCGTGTCATCCAAATGGTCACAGGATGAGCTTTCTTAGAAAGGGTCCAGAGGACACATTCTCATCTGGTCTCTGGTTGTCTCTCACATCTGACATGAAGGATTCTTCTTTCACATACTCTTCCCATCATGTAATTGTCCAGCCAAACCAGAATCTATGGCTAGACTCTGTGTAACCATAGATTTTCCTGCTCATTTTTCTTTCAACCATTCTGTGTCTCCTCCTCACAGACCTATAGCACTTATCTGTTCCTCTGGATCCTGTCCCTCGGCCACAATTGCATCTTGGAATTTTTCTCTTATTCACCCCATTCTGAGAGTCAGCCAGCATTTCCTGCTTATCATCACACCAACAGGACAGACTTGAAAGACATCTGAGTTTTGAAATGCTAGTGTCCACTGTGAATACCTATAGGCTCACCTGGGTTTTATGCATTTGCCTCTTTTGTGTTGCAGAAAGGTCTGGCAGACAATAAACCTCTGGGTGTTGACAACAATCTGTGCTACTTGGTTCCTTGTGATCTACATTTTCAGATCAGATAAGTCTAGAAATCCAAGTTTATATGTGAATGCAGGGAAGAGCAGACACTGGGACTTCAGTTTTATTTTCCAAGTCCACACAACAGGATTTGATGGCTGTACCAACTCTTAGGGAGCTTAGGGGTGAAAATGCACCCTCTCCTTCAAAAGTATTCATCAATAGGTGTTCATCTGTTAGGACCTACTGTAAACATAAGGTAATGAAGAGTTAAGTGAGGAGTCCCTAATAGTAAATGCTTTAAGACCAAATGGGATATACTATCCTCATTCCCTTCCCCTGTATCTTATGTGTGTATCTCTCCAATCAAGAGTATCATTAGCTCCTTGCTATTTCATTCTTTCAGTGCCTCCATAGGAAACTACATAATTAATGGGATGGAGGTGCCTGATATTTACTAAGCATTACTACTGGTTTTACAGCAGTGGGTTTTATGTTACATTTATAGCAGCTTAGTTAGACCTCCTAGAAGCATATTAACACTGGGGTATTATTCCCATTTATCAGATAGGGAAAGATAAGTGGCACAGACAGGATCCTAACTCAGTTCTGCCAGATCCCCAGCACACAGCTTCTGCTCTACTATTATAAACGGCTGTTGGCGGACACTCTTGTTCTTGAACGGGTAGACAGTGGATTCTTCTGGCTTTGGAAACCACAGTGTTTCCACTTGTATTTCTCAAGTTCTGTCACCATGACCCCCGAAGCAGCCACAGGCAAATGGAAAAATCAATGGTGTGGCAGGAGTTTTAATAATGGACACTAACATTTGAGTTTCATAAAACTTCCATGTGTCTCAAAGTAGATTCTTTTAATTTCCCCTCAGCAATCTAAAAATGTAAAACCCCTCATGGTTTTAGGACATAACACTGGGCAACCCTTTGGCCAACCCCTGCTGCAGACAGATACTAAGAGACAGGAAGTTGTCTTGGAGAGAATGGTAAATGATTGTTTTTATTCTTATTGATTCTTTTTAAATTTCACATCATGCACCCCAATCCTACTCATTGCCCAGTCCCTTTGTATCTGCCCTCCACTCTTACAACCTCCCCCACAAAAGAAAATAAAAAGTTAAAAACCAAAAACAAGACAAACATTTTGCCTCGCGGTGGAAGCTGCAGTATGTCACAGTATGCACTTTTGTTCACACATCTTTACTTGCAAATGTTCATTGCAATGGGTCACTGTCTGGTTTGAGGTCTCTGGCTTCTGCTACACTATCAATACTGGATCCTCACAGGGACTCTTCTTGAATATCCTGTTGTTGCCCTGTGTCATGGAGATCCTGTAGCTTTGGATCTGCAGGACGGGGAATTTTTTTATGGTATGTTTTCCTACCCACCCTGCCTTGATCCTGGGCTGCAGGAACACAGGCTCTGTCTCCTATTTCTTTGGCTGCCTGCATTGGGGTCAGCAAATAGCTGAGTTTATCTCCACCAGATGGGTTTAATAAACATGGGTTCAGTAAGCAAAGCCTGTCTTGCTAGAGCAGCCCTGCAGGCTGAGAGAGATGGGGAATTTCTGCAGGATAATTGCCTTTGCTGACATTCCTTTCACTTGAAGCAGTCCGCCATGCCATTCTGATTCAAATACATCTGATCCACTGTGGTAAGGTGCAGCACTGGAGGAAGGGCTTAGGGACACAAGGTTAGCTGTTTAAAGTATAATGGTGGATGACAAGAAACAGCTCACAATGTGACTCATGATAAAAATCTGTTTTGGTAGGGAAGCATGGCAGCAAGAAGAACACAAAGCGGTAGGAAGTGTACGCTGAGAGCACACATCTTAAATGGCATGCACAAAACAGAGAAAAAGCACTGGGTATGACTTGAGGGCTTTTTCTTTTTTCCTTCAGACATGGTTTCTCTGTGTAGCCCTGGCTATCCTGGAACTCTCTCTGTAGACACAGAGATCCTCCTGCCTCTGCCTACCGAGTCCTGGGATAAAAAGTGTGTACCACCACTTTATTTTTAAATCTCAAAGCTCGCTCCTTAGTGACATATTTTCTCCAGCAAGGCCACACCTCCTAAACCTGCTCAAACAGCACCACTATCAGGGGACCAAGTATTCAAACAACTGACTTATGGGGGACATTTTTATTCAAACCACTGCAAAAGTGTAGGTAATAAAGAAAAGTTTGAGATGGAAAGGACAGTGCTGTCTTTATAATGAACTGCTGGAGCAAAAGGCTGTCCATGTGTGTTTAGTAAATAAGAATCACCTGCTATGTACTGGGACCTACTAAAAGCGCTCCAAATTAGAGGCTATGATTTAAATCTCCCCCAGGTGATTCTCATATGGAATCATTTGGGTAGGTACTGTTCTAATTTGGGTGATGGTGAAATGTTACTTGGACAGTTTATAGTTATCTAACTTAGTTTACTGGGAAATGGGGCTGGACAAATTCCCAGAGCTACATAACTGTTCTACCCACCACTGCTATGCACTGACAGGCTAAGAGCTTATAAGGAAGGCTTAAGCCCTGGACTCAGTGATTTACTGGCTCTGCTAACTTGTGAAACCAATTAACCTCACTGAGCCTCCATGAACTTCTCTGTAAAATGGGGATTAGATGGGCTAATGCACATGAAAGCATGCATCAAATCTAAGAGATTAGTGCTGTGAACTTGAAAGTCCCCCAATCAAATGCCTCCTGCCATCATAAATCTCTGCAATCTGTGAAAAACACACACTGAATAAATAGAGACAGTTTTCTCCAGGGAAGAAAGCTTCTGGATAACATCTTTTCTTCTTCATTGCACAGGTGTCTGGGTGGCTCTTGTTTTTCAGATAATAAGATCGTGGAGAGCCCCAGACTTTGCATGGGTCAGCAGGGAAAGGCAGCAGTGTTCTCAGGAAAGGACATCCCTCTTGTTACTGCTATCCCAGGTCAACTGAAATGCTGAGGCATGGTTACTCATGACAGCACTGGCTCTGCTTCACCTGGCTACTGGGCCATGGTCCATGATTTCAGAGGGCTGGTCTCTACTGTCAGAGAGCATCTCTCTGAGCTAAAGAAGTTGAAGTCGGTTGGCTTCCTATTAACAGTTTCTTTGCAGAAATAGTGCTGCTACTGTAAAATAGAGACTGTGTGGCTAACATAGACAGCAAACAAGAAAGTGCCAAATCTAAGGGGTGAGGTGAGTGCTTGCATTTAGAATATCCATCTAAGTGTGAAATGGTATAAAATTAAAATATTCATAATATATGATATGGCAGTGCCTCTCTTAGAATCCTTTGTATGTCAATATGCAATGAAACAAATATGACCAATAAAGGAATTTATGTATCATTGATTAAAACTGGGATTTGGAAAATTTAGGAAAAACTGTAATATCAGCTAGCAAGAAATAAATACATTATGTTCTGTCAAATGAAAAAACAATACAGTATTAGAAATAAAAATACCTCTTTAGGTACTAAATGAATGTGGAAAGACACCCATTTTATTTTTAAAGAAACAGAGGAAACACCAGAAGATGCAGATACAGATAGAAATACGTAATTGGCTACATGGAAAATCAAAAGTCAAGAATGACCAAGAAACTGTAGCTAGCTCTGTCAGGCATGTGAGGGGAGAGAGGGGTCCTACACTTCAGTGTTTACGAACTGGCTTCCAGAAGTCTGATCTGTGGTGTATACTGATTCCCATGGTGTGATATGATCCCACCCCCATAGATTCTGAGCTATGGGCAGTACAACTCTTTAGAGTATTTTTGACTGAGGGTAGGGGTCAAGAAGGACTTTTCTCAATGAGTAAACTTCCTTCTATGCAGGATGAATACATTCTAGGAATCTGCTGTACAAACTAGTGCCTGTGGTTAATAACCAGCATCGCAAAATGAAGTGTGCCATTTTGTTAGAAGAAAATGCAGGCTGACAGTGCTGCTGCTATGCTAATAAAGGAACTGATGGGGACTTGTGGCTCATTCAGATGCAGAGAACAGGCTGCTGCTCATGCCATGCAGTTCCATGACACCTGCAAAATATCCCTTTTTCTCAGTATCATCATGAGAAATATTGCTTCTCTATCAGGGGCATATCAACTATAGTCTGAATGTTTTTGTCTCCAAACTCAGAAGTTGATACTCGAACCACAAAAGTGGTCTTTGGGAGGTGGTCAGGATGTGAACAGGATATAAAGAGCTACTTCACCTTTTATTTTTTTCAAGGGAGGATACAGATAGAAGGTGCCAGCCATGAATCCGAAAGCAGTCCTCACCAGGTGTTGAATCTGCCTGCATCTGACACTTTGGCCTCTGAATGAAAAGAATTACATCCTTGCTGTTCCTGGTACTACTATAGCAGTGTATGTAAATGCAGTTAGGGCAGTATTAACATTCTTACTCACAGTGCAAATCAGGGCTACAGAGAAGTGGTCTGGCTACTCTGTCTGGCTGTAGACAGATTAAGGCAGAAGGCTGGCAGATGGGCCAGCACCTGTGCTCCAGGCCCACAGAGGCTCTCATGCTCTGTATCCTAGACAGGTGAGGCCCAGCTCAGCCGGAGGAGTTTTGCTTTTGCATTTTGTTTCTTTGGTTTTCACCTTCTTTTTGTTCAGCATGTGGCAGCCTTGTGATTTACTTAGCAAAAAGACAGGGAAACATGAGACTCTGAGACCAGAACTTTCCAGGAAACGGGATCATTCGTAAGGAAATATAGTTCAGGATAAAAGAATTGGGGGCTGGGGTGGGTTGCACTGAAGGCCTCACTGTGGGAAATCTTGAGTTAAATGCACACTCTCCGAGGCCAAACCCCTGGGAAAGCACTGGCCAACAGTGGCTTCGGGAACAGTGACTTTTCCTCATGAGGGAAGATGAGAACCTTGATATCTTTACAAGATACAGCTAGGGAAACTGTTTAGTAACTGATTTGAATGAGAGGCCTCCCATGAGGTCTGGGGAGAGGGGCTCTCATTTGCTAGGCTGCTCACTAAGGTGCCTCATAAGCCCAAATGAGGCTGAAGCTTCGCAATGTGAAAGGTTAAGTGCTCTGGGCCCACTGATGTGTGCTGTGCATGGCATTTGCAGCTGTTTCAGACAGTGTTCTATTGCTGTGAGGAGATGGCATCACCATATGCCAACTCTTATGAAATAAAGCATTTAATCAGGGCTTGCTTACATTTGGCAGTTTAGTCTGTCTTGGTGGGAAGCATGGTGGTATGCAGGCAGACATGGTTCTGGAGAAGTAGCTGAG
Source organism: Lophiomys imhausi (assembly GCA_907164525.1). Taxonomy (NCBI): domain Eukaryota; kingdom Metazoa; phylum Chordata; class Mammalia; order Rodentia; family Muridae; genus Lophiomys; species Lophiomys imhausi. The sequence goes on along the minus strand of CAJQZJ010033504.1, from coordinate 187,886 downwards.
AGTTCTCCATCCAGATCAGTAGGCAGCAGAAACAGAGTCACACTGAGCCTGGGTTGAGCACTTGAAAACCCAAAGCTCACTCCCAGTGACATACTTCTCCATCGAGGCCACACCTCCTAATCCCTGTCAAGTAGTGCTGCTCCCTAAGGACCACACATTCTGGGGACCATTCCTATTCAAACCACCACAGCAGCCACAGCCTAGATACAAAAACTTGGCTCAGGGACAAGACATAAACTGAGCATCAAAGGGAAAGGGGATGTTGGGTGCAAGCAGCTTCTCCCGAGGGTCAAGAGAGAAACTGTAAGATTTCTAACCTCCAACCTGAAGGACAAGGCAATCAACTGACTGCTTAGCCTTCAGAACACAGATTTGCAAAGCTACTTGCCTCACTGTTAATCTGCCAAGTATCTCTGATGGCATTCGAGATTCCCATCTTTTACTCTGTATTCATGTACCAGGAGTCTTAGACATCACTTATCTAGTGCTCACTGTGTACCAGGCATTTCCAATTCATGCAATTCTGCCAGAAACCCTGTGAGCCTATTAGAAAAGAAAAATCAGCAGAAGAAATTTGCCCAAAGCTATTCAATGAGTCATGGGCAGATGTCATTACTTGGGTTCTTTGTACTAGGCACAACGGTCCTTGGCAAATTCTAGAACCAGTGGCATCTCATAGAGTAAAGAACTGTGGCTCACAGGCTGTGATGTGCAGGAGTGGCTGAGTGATCTGTGCAACAGAGAAGCGTGTGTGTGGCTTTGGGAGAGGAGGTGAAAGGCATGTTTCTCCAAATTTCTTAAGACCCTCTGTGCTCTGTGAAAGTAGATGGGAAAGACAGACACAAACAAAGGAAATGGAAACCTAACTGGATCTTCCAAGGAGACCTTCTCCACTAGAATATAACCCTAGAAATAACTGAACATCAAGAGGTGACAGGAGCTGAGGTACAAGGGCAGATGGTTGGTGTAAATGACACACACTTGAGGAGTTTGGCTGAACTGTAGTGCCATGATAAACTCAAACATTTCATGCTTTGTGGAGATTTTAAAAGTGAAACTGAATTGGGAAGTTCATGCAGGAACTAAAATAGGCCATTTCTTCTCTTAAAATATCACCCAAAGCTAAGCTTTTCCAGACAGTGGGAAAAGGTGGCTGCATATCTGTATAGAAACTGAAATGACTGATGGCTTTTTCCTGACTACAGTGCCTGGGAGACTGGTAAAGAGCTTATCCCTTTGGTATCTGCAGGCAGAAGGTTATTGTGTAATTCAAGTGCTGATTTCTGTGCCCCTCCCCAGACCTGGCTGCAATCCTGTCTCAATGTTGTATAAACACTGCTCCCCAATTGTCCCTTGATGATATGCCAATAAAGCACTTTACAGCCAAACACTGAGCATGGGAGAGAATAAGGCTGGACTTCCTTCCCTCCAGGGGAGGAGGAGTTAATGAGAGGAAATAGAAGGGCTGAGCAACAAGGAGGCAGGAGAGATCAGCAGAAATCCAGCTGAGGTAGGAAAGCCACAAAGTGCAAGTATCTCTGAGATTTACTCTGGGGTGAAGTCAGACTAGTTTAGGGGGTTAAGAGTAGCGTAATAGCTGTTCAATTTTTGTGCTTTGAAGCCTGTTTAACAAATAATATAATAGAGTCTCAATTATTTGGGTGATAGACAGGTTAAGAGGTAAAGTGAGAAACTACCACAATTATATAAGGTTCAACAACAGGTTTCCACCATTCCCTGATTGAACAATTGGTCAGATATGAGAGAGGACAGAGACTAGAATGAACTGAGTGCTTACTTTGTGCTTGACACCACGTTGGGCTGGTTTTTGTTTTTTTTGTTTTGTTTAGTTTTTTTTTTTTTTTTGGTTTTGAATAAGTGAGGTTTTTTTTTTCCCGGTTTTTTTTTTTTTTTTCAATTTCATTTCCAACCCCGTCCCCCCCCCCCCCCCCCCCCCGTCTCACCCCCTTCACCCTCATATCAGTTTCTTTTTTTTTTTAATTTAAGGTGTATTTTTCCCTGCAAGAGCTCCTCCCCCTTTTAGTCCAATAAAAAGGCTCTTTTTTCTTATAACAATACAATACAAAACAATAAGAACAATTAGGCCACAATTATGAAAATTATAAGGTATAGCATACATTCCCCAATGACCAGTTCATATGTATTAGACAACTGATATTCATATTCTACTATCTATCTATCTCGATGAGTTTAAAGTTCTATACTTATCTCAGTTTTCACCCTAACTTGCATTACCAATGAAAAAACATCTTCTTAGAACTAGAATATCCGCCGGGCGGTGGTGGCGCATGCCTTTAATCCTAGCACTTGGGAGGCAGAGGCAGGCGGATCTTTGTGAGTTCGAGGCCAGCCTGGTCTACAAAGCGAGTCCAGGACAGCCAGAGATATTCAGAGAAACCCTGTCTCGAAAAACCAAAAAAAAAAAAAAAAAAAGAACTAGAATATCCTTTTAATTTAAACCTTATCTGTGAGATTATAACTATCTAGTCTTCAACCACATCAGAGACCTAAGAAGGATAAATATATCTGATTATACAGGAAGTGCAGGGCCAGCAGCTTCCAAAACTAAGAACTGACAGACAACTGGCTGCCTGAACAGTCCCCAATTACTCTCAATACATTGGAGCATCTATCTTCAGCCTTCTGACTACAAACTTCTCAGGACATTTAAATAGATGAGCCCAAAAAGACTGGACATCAGAAATCAAGTTGCTAAAAGACAAACAACATTTGCTTATCCAAATATATGGAGATAGATAGTTGGTCTTCAAAAACCTCAATAGATCTGTAGAATATGTCATTGAAAGATGTTATCTTAACTTATGATTTTTTGATATTGAGACATGTCAGATCCTGACAGCACCCCATTCTACTCCAAGTAGAGGATGAGGATTGAAGAATCTCCATTTGGAGATAACTGCATTAGTGGCAAGCTTGTCACTGGGCAAGAGAAATCCCTTGTTTCAATATAGACAGAATGCTGTCTAAAAGTACAAAATTTGGAAGTAAGTAAGTCAACAGCCTAGGTCTGTCAAGACAAAGTAGGCAAGTCCTTCATAATTCCTGCTTTACAGTTAATGTCTGTCAGATTGGGCTTTTAAATAAGGTTCTTCCCAAGCAGGTGGTCTTCAGAACATGAGGGTACCATTTTCTTCCACAAGTTGGAGAAATAGCCAAGCTGGCCAAATTGAGTGGCCAAGGCCACAGGAAGACTCAGTGGTCTAGGTGTGGTTCCAACTGAAAGGTGCTGGAGTTTGCCAATAACATCCACAGGATGCTTTACTGGAAGAGTCTCATGGGAGACTGGAGATAGCCGGGATCATTTCCCTCCAGCAGAAATCTCAAATTCCTTGAGGGTTGAATAACTAATTTGCTGATGTGTGGCACACTTCTTGGTCTTAAGTAACAATTTCTCATTTTGAAAGCCAGGCCATCTCAATGCTGCATAAATCCTATTATACATAATGAGCACTTGGTATCATGGGCTTATTGAAATAGACATCTCACAGGGCTTTTCCTTACCTGCTCTGCTCTTTCAGGACCTTTCAGGGAGTAAAATCACTATGTCTACATACCAATAGGTATTGACGGTGATTGGGACACTTGTCTATTATCATGCCATGAGGCACTATAGGAAAGGGTGGGAAGGAACATGCCCTACTTGCCATAGTAATACTCCATGGTTCTATACTTTTCTTTTCCTTGCAAATCTAGATGGATGATTAGTACTTTTTGTTAAAAGCAGAAAACAACAACCTGATACAGTATCCTCAATGTGCTATAGTTCATCTAGATGTGACATATTCTATTAGCATAGGTCTTGAAAAACAGGAATTATGCACAACAGGCTTGACCTTTTTCATCCAAAAACATAGAGTTGTCTAAGGACTCTGAAAGCCTGAACATCCATGAAGAGCTGGCTGTTTCTGCTTCCCAAAGATAGGTACATGAAGCCTTCTCATTGGTCCAATGTGAGCTCATACACAGTCCAACCTCAAATACGTAAGAAAACAGTGTTCATGAAACTAGGGAGATGGCTCAATCAACAAAGTGCTTGCCTTGCATTGTCCACATAAAAAGTCAAGTGTGTGTGTGTTTATATCCTTAGTTCTGCAGAGGCAGACAGGTAGATTTTTGGAGCTTGCAGACCAGGCCACTGTCTAATCATTGAGCCCCAGGTCTAAATAAGAGACGTGTCACAACACTGTAGATTGATCTTTAGCCTCCATACACATGAGTCTGTGAGGCAGGGGATGAGGGGAGGAGTTAAGGGGTGATGGGTGGAAGAGGGTGGGGGGTATCTCAGTGTTCTTGCTGGGAGAGAGAGAGAATATATCCTATCTCATTATAGAAGGGCTTTGGATATTCTGTCTTCCTAAAATGCAATCTTGACTTCTCCACAGAAGAAAGTACTAATTAGACTCTTTAAGGGCAGAACCCAGTATACTTCATTTTATAAGAGTTTTTTGTGTCAACACATGTCTGCAATGACTGAACTTAGAGGTAGAGGCAGGAGTACTTCGGATTCAAGGACAGCCTGGCAATACATAGCAAATTCTAGGCTGTCCTGGGCTATATATTGAGACTGTCTCAAAAATGTAAAACCAAATCCTAAGAGGAGGGTGGGACTAGGAGGACAGGAGGGAGGGGGGCTGAAATTGGGATATAACATAAACAAATAAAAACAAACAAAAAATAAACTAAATACAAAAATAAATACATAAAAAAGAAATGCCACAAAAATTATTTGATTACAGAACCATTCACATTTGAGCTACAAAGGTCAGTAGCTAAGCTTGTAGGCTTCCTTAATTAGCACTTTACTCTTAAAATCTGTAGTTTCCTGTAGTACAAAAAACAGACAAGCATATCATGGATATCCAATGATATTACCCCAAGTTAGAACCTACTACAATATCTGACTAACACTTAGCAGGTAAGAAGAGGTGCTGCCTTACCCATTATTGAATTTGGAAATACTGCCCTACCTGCTGCTCTTTATCTCAGCTTTCCCCTCACTCACCTTCTCGGAGAATCCTCATATTCCTCTCCCATCCAGCAGCTAAAGGGTAATGCCCAGTTCAGCAAGAAAGGGCAAGCTCTGGGTCTGTGAAGGGCGGACTGGCATAACTTTTGCTGCAACCTCTGTTCTGCCTAGGAGACTGACAGGACATAAATGGAGTGCAGTATGCCTGATGCCCTGGCAACTCTCAACAATGGAGGCTTGCTCTTCTTCAAGAATGGCCTTCAGCATAGGTCCCCTGGATGGACATCTGGGTTTTCAGGACACTGATGTTGGCCTTTCCCTATATTCTGCCAGCTTTAACTCCCACTCTAAGTATTGATTTCAGATTTGTATCAATAGTCAAAGAAACTACAGGCTAAACTGTAGTTTACTAGAACCCATTCCTATGCTTGGAAGGCAGAGGTAGTCACATAGGATTTGCAATGATTTAAGTTTAAAAGCTACTTGCAAAAGGCATGCTGAAATTCAAAGTGAATTGTCTTTTGTGAACTCAAAATATATATACTTAAAGGTATGTTTAGTTCCAAAATAGCAAAATAATTTTTAAAAAAAATCTCAATTGAAAGATAATACTTTTTGTATTATCAAAAAAACCTAATTTGCTCTAGGAAAGATATTACCTGCCAAAAAAGTTAGTGCCCCAGGGTTAAGATTAGGGCAGGGTTCTGTTCTTATCTTTCCAGGAAATTAAAAGCATCCATCCAAGGAGTCCAGGGACAACTGGACAACTGAAACCTCTGAAGAAAAGGGACCAGACATCAAAGAAGTCAAGTATCCCAGATGATCCAGCCTTGCAGACTTCCCCAATAGCTGTTTCCTCAAAAATCTACAGCCAGAACAACTCAAAATGTCTAACTAAGATGGTTCAGCCCCACACACTGTTCCAGCCAGGACTTCAGTAAAACCCTGAAGTTCAGTCTCTGACTAGAAACTTCTTAGGACATTTAAATAGCTGAGCACAAAAGAACATCAAGTTGTACTATTAAATTGCTTAACCATTTTTCCATTCTTATTTGGGCCCCAAACAGGTTTCCTACATCCCAAATCAGCAGGAAGTAATTTTAAGAGAGCATCATCCCATTCCTAGAAGGTGGGGTGGGTGATTTCCCCCTCTTTTGTCATTTGATGAGTTATAGATGCTTGTTGTTATTTAGGGGGATTGGTTACAAGTTGTTAAATGGTCTTGTTAAATAGGTTTTAGAGGTTATACCCAGGAATTTCTCTCTTTTTCTTTTCTGTATCCTTCTTTCTCTCCTATGTAGGGGGGAAAAGACTTGAAAAAGTAGGATATAGACATAGTATAGGAATGACAAAGAAAAAGGGACAGATTATTGAATACGCTCATATATCTTTCTATATTGATACAAAATCAAGATTATATTTGTCTACATTGGTATTGATCTTTGTACCCTGATACAAAATTATGAGTATATTTGGCTAAATCAGTATTGATCTTTGTATATTGATACAAAATTAAGATTATATTTGGCTATATTGGTATTGATCTTTGTATATTGATTCAAAATTAAGGTTAACTCTTTTTAAGGTATTGTACATAGATAACACTTAAAAATGCAATGTGAAGTTTTGGCCTTTTGATAGCAACTGTCACATACTGTTTAGGATAATTAAGAAATGCAAATTAATAGTCATTCAAACATGCCATTTTGTTAGGTACTAGCATAGTTTATCATAGATGTTTTCTAAGTTAATCAGAAAGCAAGTTGCTAAGAGACAATCAACATTTGCTTATCCAAATATAAGATAGACAGGTGGTCTTCAACAACCTCAAGAGGTTAACTTATGATTTTTTGATATTAAGCCATGTCAGCTCCTGAAAGCACCCACATTCTACTCCAAGTAGAGGATGAGCATTGAAGAATCTCCATTTGGAGATGGCTGCATTAGTGGCAAACTTGTCATTGGACAAGAGAAAGACCTTGTTTCAACTGTAGGCAGAATGCTGTCTGAAAAGGACAAAACTTGGAAGCAGGTAAGTCAACAGCCTAGGTCTGCCAAGAGAGGGTAGGCAAGTCCTTCACAATTCCTGGTTTACAATTAATGTCTGTCAGGGATACTGGACTAAAAGGCTGAAGAAAGATGCTCTAATGTATCGAGAGAAATTGGGGACTGTCCAGGCAGCCAGTTGTCTGTAATTTCTTAGTTTTGGAAGCTGTTGGCTCTGCACTTCCCATATAATCAGATATATTTATCCTCCTCAGGTCTCTGATGTGGTTGAAGACTAGATAGTTATAGTCTCATAGTTAAGTTTTAAGTTGTTTAGGAATTAAAAGGATGTTCTAGGACTAAGATGTTTTTAAGTTGGTAATGCAAGTTAGGATGGAACCTGAGCTAGGTATAGAATTTTAAACTCATGGAGGTAGATAGATAAAAGAATATTAATATCAGTTTCCAAATATGTATGGACTGGACATTGGAAATGCATGTTATACCTTATGATTTTCATAATTGTGGCCTAATTATTCTTATTGTTTTGTATTATATTTATTGTTATAAGAAAAGGAGCCAAATTTATTGGACTGAAAGGGGGAGCTGTTTGGGGGGTGAAGATATACTTTAAATTATAAAAAGGCAGGTAGGAAGGTGAGGGGGAAAGAGGGTAGGAGGGTGGGAACTGGAGGGGTAGGAGGAGGGAGTGGGTTATGATTGATATGTAACTTGAAGAAATAAATAAATGAAAGAAAAAAAAGGACCCATTTCTGAACTTTTACCTCCAGAAGCTTGGCGCATGTCCTTTTTCCTTTGGGTTCTGGGACTCATGTTTAACTCTGACTTCTGTGGAGTAAGATCATCAGATCTCAGGTTGATTTTGTGGCTCTTTTTTTCTCTAGAGTCTGAGGTCAGACTCTAGGATCTGTCTATTCAGCATCTTTTTTTTTTTTTTTTGTGCAGGCTTCCTGTTCTAATCCCAGGAAGTCCCACCTTTCTCTGTCTTTGCCCAATCTCAGGCTTCGGCATTTTATTTAACCAATCAGAGTCAATGTAAGTAACAGACAGCAAACAGGACCAATTAATTAACATTTAGAATGCTTAACACTACCCCAACAATTCCCTCCTTTTGTCTAAAAAAAAAAAGGCTAATTTTTTTAACGCATATAGTAAAAACAATAAGAACAAATATGAAACAATCAAGAAAACCATATATAAAAGTTATGCACATAATGTTTAGCCTATTCGTACCAGGAAATCTTGAAGAAGGAAAAAAATCATCTATTCAGCATCTTAAGGTGTCGTAATTACCAAACATCTGCCCCAACTCAGCTGCTGTTCAAAAAAGTACCAGCCGATTTTGGGACCTGATATTCTTGAGCCCTAGATTGTAATCCTGATAAAAACAGTGAATGCATCTTTTTGAAAACAAGTACCACATCAATGGCAATGAGTATGGAGGAGAGAGAAGGATCCAGAGGCACTCTGGAGACAGACATGGGGAGGAACTGAATTTGGCAGGGGAAAAAAGGGAATTCTACTTTCTTTACTTATTTATTCCCTGAAGCCATGGAATGCATGTAGGGTACTTAGCATTTAGAAAGTTGTTGGATAAAGAATAATTGCACAAGTGACTATCAGTAACAGAGACAGAAACAGAATAGAAGATGCAAGATTGGTGTTAGTAACAAAATAGAATAAACAGACATATGGTATTTGAGGAATGCAGTACCTCAATTCAACTAGAAGTACCAAGTTCTAAATGTCTACCTTTTCTCCTGCCACCTGCTGGGTAGACTGTACATGGACCTTTCGAGGAGAGGAAGGGTCAGAGGGAATATGAGCTCCTACTACTTTCTCAGCTTATATATGGAAGACTGTAGCAAGACAACTGCTGATATCTATTGTGAGTGCAAATTCCTGTAGATCTAAAGTGCACATGCAATATGATTGGGAAAGACAATATCTGCTCAATAAAGAACTGAATGTTGAGCCGGGCGGTGGTGGCGCATGCCTTTAATCCTAGCACTTGGGAGGCAGAGGCAGGCGGATCTTTGTGAGTTCGAGGCCAGCCTGGTCTACAAAGGGAGTCCAGGACAGCCAGAGATATTCAGAGAAACCCTGTCTCGCAAAAAAAAAAAAAGAACTGAATGTTGAATTTATTACTCCAGAATGATCTCTGATTTGTATCAATAGTCAAAGAAATTACATGTCAAACTTACAAAGTGTTCAATAGGATCTCAGCATTAAAGTCAGTAAAGGAGCTTTCTAGCAAGACTGGCAGGTTTCCAAAGCTCAACCGCTTCGTTGCTTGTAGTGTGACATGACGTAATAACTGAGTGTGTCATCTGTGTGCGTCCTATGCCCTGATGAAATCAAAAGGCCAGGTGGCCTCTTCTGTGTGGGTGTTCATCTCCTTTCTTTGAGGAAAGGGACAATGAGTCTACACATCACTCTGTGGTGCATTGCCACCCACATTGCCCTTATGAGTTACCTGTGTTGTAGCCCCTTCCAAGGGCTGGCCATGGACGGTGGTTTTTTCCAGAGATTTCCAAGATACCAGTCACTCTGGTTCTCTACCAAGCCTAGGACCTGTTGCCCTGTAAAACACAGAGTACACAGATGTCTTAGAAGCAGCAGTGCAGGCATCTAGGGCTGGAGAGTACCAAACACAAGGAATAATTATGCAGATCATCATAATAACAGCTCACATCCACTGGGAGCTTTTGTTAAGTGCCAGATCCTGACCTGAGTGTCTAACTTGAATTAAAGATATTTTATTCTTAAAATTAAGCAGCTGATTTTATTATCTCCATCTTACAGAGAAGAGTTTCCCAGAATGGTTAATTACCTCATCCAAGGTCATCTGTCTATTTCTGATAAAGCCAGAGTCCTCATCCATCCATCCATCCATCCATCCATCCATACATACATACATACATACATACATACATACATATATGCATCCATCCTCCCACTCATGCATGCATGCATGCATGTATTCATTCCCTAAATCATGGGTCATGTGGTATATCTTTATGGGCCAACATACAAATCTTCAAGCATTTCAATCTGATGTTTGCCATTGCATATATATTTAACTGGCTTTCTGAACCTGGGCTACAAAGTATTTTTGTTTTTGTTTTATTTTTAAACATCAAAGAGGAAGTAATTATCTTGGTTTGATGAGATGAGAGCCCATAGGGAAGAGCCACTCTGTGACCAGCTCCTCCCAGTGCTTCTGTTCTTACTATTTCTAAAATGCATCGATCTATGTCAATAAGCACTGTATCAACATCATGTTGACATGCAACAGTGTCATCTGAAGGGATACTTACTCTTCTGTCACTACATTTGGCCTTGTCTCTGCTACACTATGGCATCTCATATGGGTTAGGCTTGTAGTCCATCACCTAGGGATGTGTTTGGCTGTGTCTGGTGGGTCCAGGACTAAGGTATATGTGTCTCATATGTAGATAGGACTGCATCTCTAAGCCTTCCAGTCATGTTATCAAACCAACCTGGTTTTATTGAGACAGTCTATCAAAACATCAAAGTAAAAGGTATTGTCTTAGAATTACCTCTGCCATTTTAAGGACTGGTGAATGAGACTCTTATCCCACCAGTAATTAACGAGGACACTGACAGAGCTAGTACAAGAACCTGCATTTGTCTGACATCCAGATCCTTTCCTTTTCAATGTATTAGTGCTCACTCTTACAACAAATTTTTGAAGTAGGTATCATTAATCCATATTTTGTAGAAAGAGAAATTGAGGCTTCTGGACTTTAAGTGATGTGTGCCAACAGTCACACAAGTAGCCAATGATGGCTCACACAGCTAACCTAAAGTGAAACTTCTCATGCTGTTGGCCAATCTGAGAAATAAAGAGCTTTCTGACCAAATGAAATCCAAGCAGCATGCTAAGAAAACACAGCACTGCTGTTGGAACACCACACTGGGTGATATAGGACCTCTTTGGTATGATGACAGCTCTTTGAAAGGATGGTGCAAAGATTTGGTGTGATTTATTTGATCAGTTTATTGACCTGTTGTCTAAATCATCATCCCAGCACAAATACATAAATTAGAGACATTAGAAAAACACTACTACTCAATTTGTCAATGTAGGTGATCACATCCCAAACTTCTAGAATCCCTTCAAAAAGTGTATGAGCAATTTAAAGAGTACAAGATCCAATCAATGACTCATGCTATAATCTTGGGCTCTTGGTGCAAAACAACCAGCTCAAAAGGCTTGATCCCTTTAGCTGAAAAGCTGTGATCAGAATCTTGGCACTAGAGAACCTTATATAAGAACACTGGACAAAGCCAAAGTATTCCTTGAGGGTCATGGCTTATACCAATTAAGGAGGCTGTGTTAGGATCACCAATGTTTTTGGCTTCATAAAGGACATCAAAAATCCAGACCTGACAAAGGTGTAGTGGTTTGAATGAAGAATGCCCTCTCATAGGCTCAGACATTTGAAAATTTGTTGATCAGTTGGTAATGCCTTTTGGAGCAGTGGCACAGCATGATGAGGGAAGTACATCATTGAAGGTGGATTTTGAGAGATTTATAGACTCGCCCAACTTTTACTTCTCTCTCTCCTTCATGTTTGTGTTTGAAGATGCGACCTCTTAGCTTCCTGCTTCTGATCTCATAACCTCTCCTTACCATCACACATTCCTGCCATGATGGACTCTAATCCTCCTGGAACTATAAGCAAAAAAAACCAAAACAAAACAAAACAACAACAACAACAAAAAACTCTTTTGTAAATGACTTCTGATCATGGCATTTTATCACAACAACAGAAAACTAATACAGGTACCATTTTCTCAGAACTGACAAACAGAAAAATAGATTTTATTGCAATGACAATGGCTCCCTGTGTCTCAGGGAAGATGAACTTTCAATATCTAAAAATCTAAATTCTGTATTTTTGCACCACCCACATTTTATTGACCTTAACCTATTGCTTCAAATAAATCTTCTCCTCGCTAATGGTTTATTCTACCAAACAAAACTGTAGGGTGTTCTTGCCTCTCTCAGTCACTACACACGTCCTCAGCAGGGACCATACTTGAACATGCTAGTCCCTGCCCACAGTCCTTTCATGGCCTATACTGAGCTTGAAACTTAACGTATAACTCTGAGTCTACAATTAATGGCATCATACCAGATATCTTTGTTTAGTACTTCCTATCAGTATTTGTGCCTTCAACTGATTTATATCCCTTAAATTAACAATTGGGTAATAGTAAACATACTTGGCCCTCCTGTGTACCTCTATTATTTTTCTAGATTAGCACACAGGCAAGGTCTGAGTAGTAGTTCACACATGGTAGGTATTAAGATATATAAATGAATCTTTTGGTTATATTTCTCCTAGCTGGGAAGCCCATTTATGTTCATGTGTGTTAGTGTCCCTCTACATGTTGTTTTGTGTGTACGGTGTGTGTATATGTATGTGTGCAAATATGCTTGCCAACGCATGTGTATGGGAGAAGGTAGAGGGTGACATCAGGTGTCTTCCTGTATTTTCCCCACCTGAAATTTTCAAATGAAGTCTCTCAATGAACCCCGAGCTTCCCATTCCAGCTAGACTGGCAGTTAGCAAGCCCCTGAAAGATTCCTATCCCTGTCTCCCACCCTTGTTACAGATGTGCTCTGCCACACTCAGACTTTTTACATGCCAGCATTGAACTTAGGGTCTCATGCTTGAACATCAAGTACTTTACTGACTAAGCTATTCTTATCAACCCCATAAAGTACCATCAGTGCAATCAGACATCTTCAAGTGAATGGTTTCTTTACCTTTCCTTTATTTTTGGTTGTACTGGGGATTGCACGAAGGCACCCATGCACAGTAGGCAAGTGTTCTACCAATGTCAAAAGTCCTTCCATAAGCTTAGGAATTTGAACACTGCTATCAGTTGGTGGTGTCAACAGTGCCAACCCCTGTCCCTGCTATTTTGAAGCTGCATGCCATTTCACTGTTTCCTATTCCCAGCATCAATGCATCTTTTGTGTAGCTGTTGAGCTCAGGTGTCAGTGTACTTTGCAAGAACAGAAAACAGCAGTAGCCATATTACTGCTCAAAAGCTTGAACTTAAGAATCTTTAGGGATAACCTTACATCACCTCCATGGATACCATTCCAATTCTTTTTCTCTCAAGCCTAAACTACCTTTCTTCTGGTGGCAGCACACAACTCAATGCCCCCTCCCCCAAATCAATCAAATATGAATCCTTAACTAGGAACATAACTATAAGGTTCATATCCATTGTCTGAGAAAAGCAAAATAATCAACAGCTATAAGACTTCATTTTGCTTTAAGTGGATTCATTAGCTGTTATATCAATTATTAAAAGAGTAATGGGCAGAAGTGATTTTCCTTACTAGTCTCTCAGCAGCCTTGGGTTCTGTGTGAAGGCTTGTGAATCCCCTGAGCTCTCTCCTCGGTGTGTGCATCCCAAGCCCACAGAGGTCTGTGGCTAGGGACAGGGAATTATGAGCAGCAACACTGCTGGAGGCAGGGGCATAGAATCTGGACTCTTGCCTTGCTGTGTTGTCGCTGTACAGCCTTTAGAACTCTCCAGCTTCTTGCTGCCTTTGCATCATTTTGACTCCTGTGAACACACATCTAAATGATTTTACATGTGTCAAATGGTACACTATTCTTTGGGTGTCTCCTCGAATAATGCTTAGGCTATTCTATAACTTTGTTTTTCTGGGTATGGTGTAGGGATCATCACTTCAGATACACCATGCCTCCACCCCCTGGGAATAGGCCATTGAGCTACAAAATAAGTCAATAGCTAGTGGAAGGCTGTATCCTTGTGCTGTTCCAGTCTCAAGAACTTGGACTCCCTGGCCTGTTCTTGGTAACCTTTTCTCTCCCATAGTTGTAGATTGCTTAACTTGTGAGGAGTTTAAGAAAACTAAGTCTACCAATTTAGCTTCCTCCTTTCCCTTCTTCCTCTTCATTCCTCATTCTCTGTCCCTTCTTCCTTTGTGTGTCACTGTGCACATTCAATTTGCTATTCCATATTCTAGGTTATGTGGGGCAGATATATCCTGACAAGGACCTCCCTATTCAGGATGTCCCAAAACAGGTAAACATTTGCAAGTATGGGCCCAAATGTTAAGAAGACACATCATGGATGAATATTAGTATCACTCTCATCAACAATACAAGGTGACACTTTGCTTTCACTCCTTTATGTCTGAGCAAGTTAGTATGTGGTATATGTAAGTGTGTAGTTAATCTCCTGTGTACTCCCACTCCGTTAGATAGCAACTCTTATGAGCATCAATACTGACCCTGGTGGGTTGCATGCCTAATTACCAAACCACTCCTTACATAATTTGTATGTACACTGAAGACAAATTGTTGACATGTATGGAAGGTTGGTCTCAGCCTTAGTTAAGTGTTAGGTTCATCTGAAGGGCTTATATGGTGGTGTCTACACCCTGCTCACCAACTGGCAGAATTCAGTGCAGATCTCTAGTGCTACATCCACTTTATTTTATTTTAAGATGTAAGGGTGTTTTGTCTACATGCATGTCTATGTACCATATGTATGTCTGTTGCCCCTGGAGGCCAGAAGATTGTTAGATTTCCTGGAACTAGAGTTATAAATGGTTGTGAGGTACTATGTGCATATGGAGAATGAAATCCAGGTCCTCTAGAAAAGTAATCAGTGCTCTTAGTCACTGAACCATCTCTCTAGCATCAAGTACTATATATTTTTTTAACACAGTTAAGAAGAGAATATGGAAATGAGAAAACTGTAGTGATTCAAATACTGCTTTCTCTACAGATGTGTGACTGAGAAAGTTACTTAACCTCTCTTTGTTTCCCTCTTCAGTCATCTGTGAAGAAGGGTCAAGAAGTAGATATATCAGAATTAGATTGTTATCCCCCTCTATGCCTAAGGTAGCTCATGCTCATTCAAATCATACTACTTAGAAGAATCTCAAAAGAGGGGCCAGAGAGATGGCTAGTGGTTAAAAGTGCTTGCCATTCTTGCAAAGGACCTGTGTTTGATTCCCAGCACCCACATGGTGGCTCACAACCATCTGTAACTCCAATTTCAGAGGTTCTAATGCCCTCTTCTGGCCTCTGAAAGCACTACATGCACATGGTGCATATACAAACACACAAGCAAACATTCACACATATAAATTAAAGAAAGACAGCAAAGTATCTCTTTGACACCTGGAGGTATCATTATAAAAGCTCCCTGGTGGCCTATGCTGCCCTATATGTACAGAATACCTATCTCATCCTTCCCGAGCTGCTATGGCTCTTGGTTTGCTGAGGCTCAGGTTCAGGCTGATATCTGCTGAGGATGTGCTTGATGTCAGACACCACACAAAATATTAAGGAATTAAAAACAAATAAAAGGTAGTACTTGGCCCAGATGCTGTCAGATGAGGGGAAAGATAAACAGTTTGAAGCAGTGTGATACCTGAGTGACAGAAGCTTTGATAAATTGGGGAAATGGCAAGCAGAGAATAACTGATTCTGTGTCAAGTGTAGGGAAGCCTGTCTGTCACTCTGTCTTCCCTGGATCTATCTATCATGTCCCCTCATGAACAGCATGCAGCCCCTCCTCTCATGCACAAACTTCACAGATCCCAACTTACTCCATGGCTTTTCTGCTCTATACTGTTTGGTAACATCCATCTTGGACAGAAGTTCCTTCTGCTGCCTGGTATCAGGGTGGGTGAGACATGAATCCCATCTCAGGATGGAATGGAGACAACATCCTGTCCTCCAGAGGTCTCTGCCCAAAGAGTTAACCTTGACTATACAAACACCTCAATGGCCTGCCATACCAATAAGAAGTGAGTTCCTTGGTATTCCTCTGGGGAATGCCATAAGCTTCCACAGCACCCTGACACACTCAGCATTCTGGAGTACCTGCCTCATCTCCAAAGGAGTTATTAAAATAAAACAGTGACTAACCGAAAAGGCTTTGTCATTGTTTTTGTGCTGGCCTTGTGGTTATTATTAACTGTGCTGTTCTTGGCACTTCCTAATCTAGGGTCATGCTAACTTATGAAAATGAAGCAGTATTCTTGCTTATTCATACATCAACATTAGCAACTGGACAAGAGCAATCTTGCTATACTGTTGGGGCGCTGCTGCTGGTGTCATCAGCCAGCAGATGAATGGCTCCAGGCTAGGATCGCCCCTGTCTCCCTCTTGCTGTACACACTGGCTCCTGGCAGGGTTCTTGCTGTTAGCTCAGGGGGTGAGAGAGAAGTGAGGAAGGTGGGTCAGAGACAGATTCTGCTACTTATGGCACATGGATGTGAGGCTAAGCAACTGTTCTCTTGCTGTGAGGAAAGAAACATGACCATGATGAAGACAGAAGGATATATGTACTAATTAATTAAAAGACAATGCCATTTGCATGTAAATGGATGAAACAGGAAATTATTATATTAAGTGAAACAAGCTGACACAGAAAGACATAGAGGTTTAATATCAGACTAAATGGTGCAATCTCTAGCCCTAGTTCACAGTGACTGATCAAGACATAATCCCACTGAATCTAAGTATTTTATAAAAGACAAAGAATAAAATCTGATTTCTAATCAACAAGTATGAAGATCAAATTAATGTATGTCAAATGCCTGGCTCATGGTGGAGGCTAAACTAAAGGTGTATCTCTTACCTACTTCTGATTGTCATTATTAGTAATTTATACTTTTTTATTCAACCGCTAATTGTATTTGCACAGGTGTAATATATACAATGTAGCCCCACTAACTCCATCCTTGGCCCTGGCCTCACCCTATTCTACATTTTAAAACCTTTAGATTCTGTAATCCTGATTTTCCTTTGAATACTTGCTTTGTCTCTTTCATGGGCCCAGGTCTCAATCAGAGTCACCTGATCCTGATGATGTCTCCTGATTCATTTCTGTGGCTCCTTTTTCCTTCTTGCTTTTAAATATTACTCATGGACAATAGGATATATTCTGATGGCTTCAAATACCACCAACTAGAGCATCCTTACTGACTCCACTCCTTCTCTAGACTCTTTTTCTTCTTTTTATATTTTATCAGATTGCCACCATCATCTGGCTGCTCTGCAGTGATCTTCGAATCAAGCTGGCCAAAACCCAATTCACAATCTGACTATTCAACATTGGTCTCCTTTCCTCTCATCTCCTCCCTCCCTGAATTCTACAAGCTCTCACCCTCAACATAATAAAAGCCATTTCATACGCCTTTTCTCTTATGCCTCCCCCCTTCGCCACTGAACAGGACTTTAAGACAAAAGTGGGTGTGCAGCTGTGGATCCATCTAGTCTTTCCTGGGTGGTGTCTGTTGGTCACTGCCAGGACACATGGGCACCAGGAAAGGGAGAGTTGAACTAGCTACTGCAAGAGGGTCCCGGGTGCCATGCTGATCTCTTGGGGTCAACTGGACTGATCATAGAGCACCAGGCTGAAGAGAATATGGTGGGTTCTGGGATGGGGTTAAGTAAAGCATGTGGTGCTTAGGGTCCACGTTGCTCTCCAGTACATTTCTTTTTTTCCTCTCTTTTTTATTTAAGGTGCATTCCCCCCCCCAACATCTTTCGATTTTAGTCCAATAAAAGACTCTTATAACATTCCTCTGAAGAGTCACATTATCTTAATTTACGGCTTAAAAATCATCTGCTCAATCTCAATGATTTTTCTCTTCTTCTGTGATCTTTGGTCTTTGGAAATGGGAAAAAGTAAAAAAAGAAATGTTGAGCTGAGAGGCTCTTTTCCAAGGTGGATTTTATTACACCAATTCCCAGGATGCACAGCCTTCATCCTTGGGCATGGCCTTCAGCAGGGATGTAGAGCTGACCTGCATCTAGCCAGCCATTGCTCTCTGGGCACTTGCAGATCCACCTTTTCTTTTTCAAAGCCTTCTTGTTTTTTGCATATTCTGATGGTTGTTCACTCACAGCCATCCCTGTGATTTACCAGCCACAGAGTGGAAGATATATATATATATAAAATCTAATCAATAGGTAAGTAAACATACACACACATATATATATATATAAAATCTAATCAATAGGTAAGTAAACATACACACACATACACACACACACACATGCACACACACACAAAGTTGAGCCTGATTACTTAAAGCAAGCTCAAATTCTGAGCCTCATGCTGGGATCTGGTTGAGAAATCCACAGATATGATAGATGCTTCTTCCTCTGAGGTTTGGAGTGGTTGTATGAGAGTGACACCACATATGACCCAACAGACAGACCTCACTGTGGATTATTACACAGGCATGCTGACAAATACTGGACTTGCACAGGATCATAGAGCATAATACATACACGCATACATACATAAATACATACATGAAGTCGTCACATGGTTAGTAATGCTACACATGGAAACAGCCTCTAGCCCTCAAAGGACACATGTCTTGACTCTGGCTTCCTTCAGGGCACAGCATAAGACATTTCCTACTCCAAAGCCTCAGATTTGAATAGCAAACACTGAGACCTAATGACTGAAATAAAGCAGACAGGTATTTTGAAGTCAAGGCTGACCCAAATGTAGAGCATACCACCCCTCTCCATATGTCTGCTCCCTTCTGTCCTCTTTGGGCAGAATCCCCCTTAAAAGTCAATAACAACCCACCTATAACAACCAGCTATTAGTAATTTCCTGAGGTGGCATTATTAGCTCACTAATAACACATAAACTGAGATACTGTGTTAAATATGCTTTCAAATAATATATAAAACAATGTTTTTTTGACAGCATTGACATTGTTTCTGATGGAGACTAAACGGGGACTTCTGAACTATGGATAGAAAAATCTTTGCATAGTCACAGAAAAGGTGGTGGGTAGCAGTGGGACAGAGGTAGAGAGGAAATGTCTTTGCCTTGGTATACAGGTCTACAACCACTAAGCTAGAAAGTCTAAACTGCAGAAATTGCTTACAAAGAGTCAGATATCATGCAGCCAAGTAAACCCACTTATTTGGTCTTTCGGCCACTGGTTGTCTCATCCATCATCCCTTCACCCATCAGTTAGCTACTGAATGTTGACAATAAGACACACACTATTCTGAACTCTGAGTTAAAAAACAGGGATCAGTGGAGGAGCTCAGCTGGTGAGCCTGAATCCAAGCACCCCCATAAAAAGCCTGGTTATATGCTTATAATCCCAGTGTTGGGAGTATGAAGATGGGTCAGTTCCTGGGACCTATTGTCCAGCCAGTCTAGCACAATTGGTAATCCCCTGGTAACAGCTGCCACAGTGAGAGACAGGGTCTACCCACATGTATGCATGGATCTATGCTTCTATGTGCATACCTCCACCACTCTAGAAACAAACAAACAAACAAACACACCAAAACACCCAACAAATAGGATTTCCGCAGTGTGGGCATCGTCTTCTACAAACAGATGATATAATCATGAGTGGTGAGAGGAGACTGCATGAAAAGCCGGCGGAGGGGCAGAACGTAACGGGCAGAACTGGACAGTCTGCCATGAAGAAGGGCTGGGGAAGCAGATTCATGCTGACACGTCTTGACACAGGATGTTTTCCATACCAGAGGCATGTCAGCAAGAGGAGAAAGAATGGCAGGTGAACGGAGGCAGGGCTGTTGCAGCCTCCAGGAATGGGGCTTGTGGAAGCCTGAAGCACCTGTCCCCACTGCAGATTGACATTGCTGTCACATGTTCCATATGGAAAGGGTCACTAGTTCAGTAGTGAATGACAAGGAAAGTCTGTCTAGGATGATATGTGTTCCGTTTTTAGGGTTCAAAGCCACATGAGAATGAATAGGCCAGAAAAGCATCTGGCACATGCAAGATAATGTTGGATACTATATAAGAGCTGCCAAACCTAGGAAAAGATGCCTGCTTTGGTGAAAAGAGTTTGGCTACCAAAGGTCCTTCTTACTCAGCCCAGTTCTCAGAAGTTTAATGGACACCCGGGAAGATAGCTATAGCTTTCCTTCTTTTGTTCTTAGTCAAAATCATTACTATTTGTGTATCACAGATCACAGAATGGTTATTTATATTGCTTTAAGAATTTTGTCCTGAACTTCTGACTCTCTCTGCCCTACCAAAGGCTAGCAGAGAAAAGCCCTGGCCATAAAGAATCATCTGAAGGACTGAAAGGGTCCCAGAATGCTTGATAGACCCAGTCTGAACCTGAGGAGAGTGCTATGCCTGGATGCTGGTTAATTTCCACTGTAGCAGGGGGGCTCACATTGCTTTGGAAAGTTCTGAGTGAGAAATTCCATTATAAACAGTGGGATTAATATAACTCACATAAGAGGGCCAGTATAGAAAAATAGTCCTAAGCCAGATCTCAAAATCAGAAATGCAACCAGATCCAAACCCTTCTCAGAGATAATGTTAGAAGTAGAAAATTACATGAAATTTTGTGTCATGCATAGAGGTATTGCATGAGATTGCTTTCAAACTACATGCTGAGGTGTATAGGGTATAAACGAACTTCATGTTTACACTTGAGTACTATTTCCAAGATATCTTATACATGTGGCAAAAATACTTTTAAACCTAAAATAACTCTAAATTCAAAACAATAATTCTTGTCTTAAGCATTTGGGACTAAAACACACACACACACACACACACACACACACACACACACACACACACA
>CAJQZJ010033504.1:115618-167207 GCA_907164525.1 Lophiomys imhausi | reverse complement strand
CACACACACACACACACACACACACACACACACACACACACACACACCATTTTTTTTCCAGAAAAAGAATTCTCTAATTGGTTCAGCAGATGCTTGTGTGTACATGTTTATATGTAGGGGCACACACACACACACACACACACACACACACACACACACACACAGCTATATGTGTGTGTGTGTGTTTGTGTTTGTGTATGCACATCGGTGCTGTTCCTCAAACACTGTCCATCTTGTTTTATGAGTTTGTCATTGGCCTGGAGCTTGTCAATTGGAATACTATAACTGGATGAGCCCCAGGAAATGCCTGTCCCTGAATGTCCAGTATCAGAATTACAAGTATGTACCACTATGCCTGTTTAAGTACTGGGGATCAAACTTGGTTCTTTACACATACAAGACAAGTACCTTACTGAGTTGTTTCCTCACTCCAATTCCTTTTTTTTTCTCTCTCTTAAAATTGGTTCCAGGAAGCTCTCAGCTCAACTTCAAATTGTGCAGAATTCAAGGATTCTCACACATAAACTATTTTATCTTTTCTTAATGATTGCCTTTGTAAGATAAAGTAGATTGTGCATGAATAATAGAAAATACAGTGTTTGTATAACTCAAGGCCTGCTACATTCTACTTCTGTTTCCTTTTACCTGATCTTTGTGAGTGTTTTGAAAGACCTGGCTCTTTGTGAACCAAGGACAAACTCATTCCCATCACCATAATAGAAGTCTGGAGGTGTCTTACAATTTGGCTTTTGAGATGCTCTGCTTTTCTTGATTTTGTAATTTGGACAGTTACATACCTTAGTCTATTTTCCCTGTAGCAACTATAAGCACCCCATCACCAATGACTACAGTTTATAGAGTTACAACTCAAGCACAGAATTCTCATGTATGCAGATCATCAGAGAAGCCAGGGACTAGTTGATAACTTTATTCTGCAGTACAATTGAATGTGAGCTGGGCAGTTCAAACTTGTGCTGTCTTCTCTGTTAAGACTCTGACCTTCTCCCTAGAATTACCTAACTCTGACCTCCAAATCCTCTTACCACTTAATTCCTTGCAGCTCCACCAGAGATTCAAGTTGTCCTAAAGCATTCTCAGAAATCCAAGACATTGTAGAAGGGTTCTTCTGAGAAATGGAAATCCCAATTCCAACTACTGACTCTTTACCATTTCATTTTGCATGTATCCAAGAGGCTGTTTTGATTTTACCATGTTTAATCAATGCACTGGACCAAGCAAGAGCAAGAACATAGTCAGACTTATGAGAATTGAGTTCACCCTTATATCAAGTAATGGTCAGTCAAGACATAGAGAAGCTGAATCTTGTCAGTGCCCATTGGAATTCTTTGCTACATCAAAATTATTTTCTTTCCACTTTAGCAAGTGGAGTCTCTAGGCTATCTATGCTGTAGCTGCTTGCATTAGGATAGCCTCACCAGGTATAAAAACATCCTGATTCTGTAGTGTAGCAATTACTTCACACATATGCTATTTTCTAGGGTGTGTATTTAATAAGTCCATTAATTACAAATTGAAACATTTTGACATGTGTACAGTATAGTATATATTTTCACATGTGTGTGTGTAAGGCTTGTTGTCTTCCTAGATCACTCCCTATACTACTTATTCAGGCAGGGTATCTGGCATAGCCCAGAGCTCACAGTTTCCACTAGTCTAGCTAGCCGGCTCTTCCTAGGGATCTCCTCTCGTTATCTCTCTAGTGTTGGGATTACAGGTAGGCTGCCTCAACAACCTAGCTGCTGTGTGAGTGCTGAGAATCTAAACTCTGGTCTTCATGCTTGCATGGATAGTACTCTATCCACTGAGACATTTCTCTAACCCTATAGATTTTTTTAAGCACAGTGATTATATGCACACTAAACATTTGCTACTAATAACAAATCTCTCAGGAAATCTCACCTGCATATCTGTAACAGATGATCAAGTACCAGAGTCTGGGAAGGGTGTGGGGAATGGGAACATGACTAGGATTTAGTTGGTTAACAAGAAGAACTTCTAATGTTGTTTTTCATTATAGAATAGCTATGGTAGATAGAAATTAGTTACATACTTCAGAAGAGTTAGTAGATATAATTTCGAACATTCCTAATACAAAGAAATGATACCTGTCTAAGGTGATAGATATGCTAATGGCCTTATATAATTATTAAAAATCATATACTTGTTTGAAATGGTACACTTGACCTCATAAACATAATTACTATGTCTCTCTCTCTCTCTCTCTCTCTCTCTCTCACACACACACACACACACACACACACACACACACACACACACACACACGTCTCATTCTTCCCTGAGTCCAGGAAACAAGTAATGGGAGGCAATAGACTGAGGCAATGGACTCAGGACTTGTCATCATCCCTTCTCTTTTTTCCAGGGGGGGTTTGTTTTTATACTAATCTTCCTAAAAGGGCAGATAGAAAGCTCACAGAAGGCAGTACCCAGTATGTCTCCATTTCCATCAATCATACTGTGTAAAAAGCAGTGGGACATCCAAACCTGTTTATAACAGTTCTTGAATGTGGTTTCAGTTCTCCAAGTTAATGTCACAAAAATTTGTTTATTAAGGCTGTAATAAAAGGGAGACATGTTTGTCTGAAAACAAATTGAGTTCTTGGGTAAGGGTAGGGCAACGTGATGTTCAGATTAAGAAAAGTACTAAAAGCATTGCCAATTCTGAATTCCTCCTTTGAGTATCTTGAAGTCCGGCAGCAAGATGGTTCAGTGGGAAGAGGTGCTTGCTGCCAAGATTGCTGATCTGAGTTCAATCCCTGTACTCCACACAGTGGAAGGCAATGATAGACTCCTGCAAGATCTTCTCTGACCTCTGTGCCACTACTTCACCCAAAGAAGTAAACAAAGAAATGTAAGAAAAGAGTGTCTTTAAAAGAAGAAATATAATTTTTCTCTTTGATATAGGTTCTTAATAATAACCCAGACTCTTGGTCATCAGAGAAATGCAACTTAAAACAACTCTGAGATTCTATCTCACACCTGTCAGAATGGCTAAGATCAAAAACCCAAATGATAGCACATGCTGGCAAGGATGTGGAGAAAGAGGAACACTCCTCCATTGCTGGTGGGAGTGCAAACTTGTGCAATCACTTTGGAAATCAATCTGGAGATATCTTAGAAAATTGGGAATAATTCTAGCTCAAGATCCAGCCATACCCCTCTTGGGCATATATCCAAAAGATTCGAAATGAAACTACAAGGACATTGCCTCAACAATGTTCATAGCAGCTTCATTTGTAATAGCCAGAAACTGGAAGCAACCCAGATGTCCTACAATTGAAGAATGGATTAAAAAAAAAAAAACAAAAAAAAAACACAAAAAACAAAAAAAAAACTATGGTGCACTTATACAATGGAATACTACACAGCTATCAGAAATGAGGAAATCATACAATTCGAAACCAAATGGATGGAGCTAGAAAAGCTCATCCTAAGTGAGTTGACTCAGTCCCAGAAAGATAAACATGTTATGTATTCCCTTAAAAATGGATATTAACCATATCACAGGATAACTATCCTACAACCCACAGACCCAAAGATAGGAACCTAGCATATCTATCCTAGGAAAAATTTCACCCACCAATGAGTCATAGAATCTGATGCAGGTTAGTGGAACACCTTACCATAGATGGTGTGCCATATCATGCCCCAGTACAAGTAGAAGCTCTTGGCCCTCACATGACTGACGATCTGAGGGAGTATGAATATGTAGGGCCCACCTCATCTGAGGAGAAGGAGACTACCAAGTAGAGGAACAATGAGGGAGGGAGGGAGGGAGGGATAGAGGGAGGAGGGAGGAAACTATGTTCTAGAAGTAACTTGAGAAAACAAAATAGTACTTTTTTAAGAAAAGAGTTATTAAGCTTAAAAATATAATAAAAATACAATATAAAATTTTCAAACTATAATTTACCAAAGGTATACTTGCCTTGTGGCATGAAAGGAAAATGGCCTTAATTTTAGATTAGAATGTGAGACTGCAGGTGGTCACATATCACAAATGTGATAGCAGCTTAAAAAAATTTTTTGGAGATATAAGGGATATTTTCATGGTATTAAAAAGCAGGTAAGAGTTTTTTAAAACTATAAATAAGTTAAAGGTTACTGAAGTTCAACTCTAAACCTCTAAGAGTTGAAAACATTTGGAGCTAAGGTAAAATGTGTTGTGTTAGCCCATGCCTTTAACTCCAGCAGAGATAGGAGGATCAATATAGAGCTAGTCATCTTATAAATTCGAGAGTTACAAGGAACAGGGTGGCGATGGTACACATTCTTAATCCCATCACTGGAGAAGGATACACCACTAATCCCAACACACTAGAGACAGAAACCTGCAGATCTCAGAATTCAAGGTCAGCCTGACCTTAAGCAAGCTCTAAATAGAGAAAAACTTTGATCCTGGGGTGGTGGAGCACATCTTTAATCCCATCAGTTGGGAACCACATGCCTTTGATCCCAATAATTAGAAGGCAGAGACAGGCACATAGGATTTGGAATGACTCAAGTTTAAAAGCTACTCACAAAAGGCATGCTGAAATTCAAAGCGAATTGTCCTTTGAAATCTCAAAATATATACACTTAATGGTTTGTTTAATTACAAAACATCAAAATAATTTGTTTTTTAATCTCAATTGAAAGATAATACTTTCTATATTGTCAAAAAACAAATATGCTCCAGGAAAAATATTACCTGACATCCCCCAAAAAAGGTAGTGTCCCAGAGTTAGGATTAGTGCAGGGCTCTGTTCTTATCTTTCCAGGAGATTTAAAGCATCCATCTAAGGAATCCAGGGATAACTGGACAACTGAAACCTCAGAAGAAAACAGATCAGACACCAAAGAAGACAAGTACACAGATGATCCAGCCTTGCAGACTTCCTCAATAGCTGTTTCCTCGAAGTCTACAACCACAACAACTCAAAATCACTAAGATTGTTCAGCTCCACAGACTGCTCCAGCCAGAACTTCAGTAAAGCCCTGAAGTTCAGCTTATGTCTACAAACTTCTTAGGACATTTAAATAGCTGAGCACAAAAGGACTAAACGTCAAATGATTCTATTAACATTTTAAACCATTTTTCCATTCTTATTTGGGTCCCAAACAGGTTTACTACATCCCAAATCATCAGGAATTCATTTTAAGAGAGCGACGTCCCACCCCCAAAAGGTGGGGTGGGTGTTTTTTCCCCCTTTGGTCAGTTGATGGGTTATAGATAATCTTGTTATTTAGGGGGAGAGATTACAAGCTGTTAAATGGTCTTGTTAAATAGGTTTTGGAGGTTAGACCCAGGGACTTCTCTTTTTTTGTTTCTGTATCATTCTTTCTCTCCTATGTAGGGGTAAAAAGACTTGAGAAAAAATGGGACATAGACATAATATAGGAATGATCAAGAAAAAAAGGACAGATTATTGAATATGCCCTTATACCTTTGTATATTGATACAAAATTAAGATTATATTTGGCTAAAATAGTATTGATTTTTGTATATTGATGCAAAATTAAGATTGTATTGGGGTACAGCAGTATTGATCTTTGTATATTGATACAAAATTAAGGTTAACTCTTTTTAAGGTATTGTACCTAGGTAAAGCTTAAAAATGAGATGTGAAGTTTTGGCCTTTTGCTACCAACTGTCATAAACTGTTTGGGATAATTAAGAAATGCAAACTAACAGTCATTCAAGCATGTCACATGGTTAGGTACTAGGACAGTCTGTATCACAGTTATCTTCTAAGCTAATCAGAAATCAAGTTGCTAATAGTCATTCAAGCATGTCAGTTTGTTAGGTACTAGGACAGTCTATCACAGTTATTTTCTAAGCTAATCAGAAATCAAGTTACTAAGAAACAACATTTGCTTATCCAAATATAAGAGATAGATAGGTAGTCTTCAAAAACCTCAAGAGATCTGCAGAATATGGAATTCAAAGATGTTTTCTTAACTTAAGATTTTTTTGATATCGAGACATGTCAGCTCCTGACAGCATCCCCTTTTCTACTCTGATGAGCATTGAAGAATCTCCAGTTGGAGATGGTTGAATTAGTGGCAAACCTATCTCTTGGAAAGAAAAATCCCTTGATTCAACTGTAGATAGAATGCTGTCCAAACAGGACAAAACTTGGAAGCAGGTAAGTTGACAGCCTAGCTCTGCCAAGACAGGGTGGGCAAGTCCTTCATAATTCCTGCTTTACAATCAATGTCTGTCAGAGAAACGGAGACAAACAGCTGAAGATTGATGCTGTAATGTATGGAGAGAAAATGGGAACTGTCCAGACAGCCACTGATATGTCATTTCTTAGTTTTGGAAGCTGCAGGCCCTGCACTTCCTGTATAACCAGATATATTTATCCCTCTCAGGTCTCTGAGGTGGTTGAAGAATAGATAGCTAGAGTCTCATGGTTAAAATTTGAGTTGTTTAGGAATTAAGAGGGTGTTCGCATCTAAGAAGATGTTTCTAAAATTGTGATGCAAGTTAGGATGACAGCTGAGTTGGATATACACTTTAAACTCATGGAGATGGTTAGATAGTAGAATGTTAAAGTCAGGTGCCAAATACGTATGGACTGCACATTGGGAATGTATGCTAAGCCATATAACTCTCATAATTGTGGCCTAATTATTTCTGTTGTTTTGTATTGTATTTATTGTTAGAAGAGAAAAGGCATTTGTTGGACTGAAAAGGGGAGCTGTTGGAGGGAAAAAAGATATACCTTAAACTTAAAAAAAAAAAAAGGAAGGGGATGGGTGGGTTGAGGGAGAAGAGAGTGGGAGAGTGGGACTGGAGGGAGGATTGCAATTGAGATGTAACTTGAAGAATTAAAAAATAAGTTAAAAAATAACCCAGACTCTCCTTGAACTCAATATTATGCAATGATGACCTTGAAGTTCTGACATTTCTGCCTCTGCCAACTGAGTGTTAGAATTATACACTTACGCCACAATACTTTAGATCATACTAGGTGCTCTTTGCATGCTAGGAGAAAGATGTACCAACCAACCTATAATCCCAACACTACTAATTCTTCTCTAAAGTACAGGAATCAGAATTGCAACATGGGTATAGATAATATAAGAAAATTAGTGCATGGCTCATTTTTGAATTATATCTGCAGCTCTTGGTGAGCCCATTTTTGAACTCTTTCCCATCATACAGCATCGAAATGTCTACACTATCTTTCCTGATATCATGGCCTGCATTGTTTGCAGAATTCTTACAGGAGCTACAGAAACACTAGGAAGATGGGGAAACAATCATCCAAACAAACAAATAGAAAACAACAACAACAAAAAAACTTAATTTTAGGCCTATTCTTGCTGTTTTAAGATCTAGATTGGCATTTTCAAAAATAAGATTTTCCTATTAAAATGCAAAAGTCCCTATGGATTGTCCCATTCTACAATTTTATCGCTATTAGTTATTCATAATTGCTAAACACAATTGCTCTCCCTCTGTATACCTATATCCTCCATATAAGGACTATAATAATGGTTGATTTCAAATATATTATAGAGGGGTAAAGGGACATTTCCATTGATGCATGGGATGTAGAAGACAGAAGTATGTAAGAAAAAAAAGGGAGGGAGGACAAGATGGCGGTGATCAAGTAGGATGCATTTCAATCGTCAGGAAGACAGATTGGACAACAGCAGAGATATACTCATGCTGAAAGGCAGTTTGTGAGGTGCAAGCCTATCTGGGCTTGCCCAGCAAAGCCAGGGACAACAAAGAACTCGAAACCGGAAATAAAGACACTGGAGGATTAGAGTCACTAGACATGGACACGGAGCACTTCCTGCAGAGAGACCACAAACACTCCCTGTGGAATCCTTTCAGGACTCCAGCTTGCAAATTCAGCCTGCAAACAAAGGACTTCCAGAGTTTGCAGAGTCTGTGCAGGGCCTAGGCTTGGACACCCAGGAGGATACCAGCAGAGCCGCTACATGGTAAGACTGAGGGACTCTCCCTGGGATATTCACTACGGCAGTATCAGGCTGAAAGATAACAGTGGGATCTAGCTGGCAGGCGCCAAGTATCCCTGAGCCAAGAACACTGTGGGCAGGATACAGAACACAATTTGGAACTCCCTAAACTCCCACCCCCTGCCTGATTACAGGAGGTCTGGTGGAAGCCCCTTCCGGGCAAGTGGATTTGGAACACTGCAATATAGGCAGGGACTCAGTGAATGACCTCCATATTGGATCTCCCGGCTCTACCCCCTCTGCCTGGCCATTAGGCTGCCCACCCCCGCACCCACACGTGGTGCAGCAGGGCACAGAAAGAGCAACAGCACTGGCTCACCGAGTTTCAATCTGAGATGTACAGACTGGCTCAAAGACTCCTCTGAGAGATGATTGGGAGGACCATAGCCACAGCCCTGACACCATAGTTACAGGGCACTCAGTCTAGAGCCTCAGTCTAATACATTCAGTTCTCTGCCCAGAGCAGGGAAATGGTCCTAGACTGGGGTGTGATTCCAGAGGGGCCAGAGAGCACCGGACCACACAGCTTCTGAAAGAGAGGCATCCTCCACTCCCTCCCCCTCCCAGTCCAAGTACTGGAGACCCTTTGTGAACTCACTGCCTGCACTCACTTTGGGAGGACTCTCAGTCTACTGTCCCAGGGTTACAGCATCTAGATCTTGGTCTGGAGCAATAAAGCAGTTCTGAACAGTTGCATGCAGCCTGAGCAGGTGGATTGCTCTAACCCAAAGAACTTCTAAGAGGCACAGGGTGATACTGAACCTCCCCCCCACCCCAGAAGAGCGTGTAAGGACCACAACCACAGTCTTGATACCCTTGCTACAGGGAAACTGCCAGAAGCCACGTAGATGCAGGCTAGCTACACTGGAGCACAATGTTTTTGGTGGGGAAAAGGCAGCTGAGCACCCCCAAATCCTAACACTGTGGACAGGGTGTGAACTCCACATCATATCTCCCTGATTGCACCTTCCTTGCCCCTCAGCTGAATACCTAGACTACAACCCAGAGAGTTCTGACTCGGGAGCAGTAAAACAATCCCAGACAATTGCTCATTGTCTGGGTGAAGGTGACGTGGGCTGTACCAGATCACAGTGCTTCTGGCTATTAGACGCATACTGAACCTCAACCCCCCTGAGAACAGCTTGGGAGGACCACAATCATGGTCCTAACACATAAGCTGCAGGGGAGCTACAGCTACAAGAAAAAGTCTGTGGCCTGTCAACCTGCACCGTCATCGCTACGAAGACCAGTTGTATCTCAGGAACCTGTAGGAACACATCCCACCACAACCCCTGACCTGAGTCCCCATTTGGGACATAACAGGAAAGGTTGATCTCTGGGTGACACACTGAGAACCATCCTCCACACAAGGCCCCATGCAGTCTGTGGAGCGCTACAGATCACCAAGCTATATGACTTCTACACCAAAGCGCCCTTCTTGGCACCAGGAACAAACAGCTAAGAACAACCAGATGACTAAAGATCAGCGGGGAAAAAAAAGATATGGCAAAAGTCAGGGAAATATGACTCCAACAAATGTAGCTATGCTAGTACAGCAAGCCCTGGCCACTCCACCAGAGGTGAGATACATGAAAATGATGACAAATCTATACTTTAGAAAGTATAGATTTCTCCTTACAAGAAGAAATTAAATCTTTGAAGGAATTCAAAGATTCCTCAATTTTACAAATGAAAGGAATGGAGAATACCATTAGAGATCTTCAAGCCAAAGTGGCTCAACATGAACAGGAAAGAGACAAGGCAATGAAAGATTCAAAAAGATTTGAAAGATTTGCAAACACAGACAAGCAAATTGGAGCAGGAAATGTCAAAAACAAATAAAATTGTTTAAGATTTGAAATCGGAAGTGGAAGCAACAAAGAAAACATAATCAGAGGTAATCCTGGAGGTGGAAAAGTAAGGGAAGAGAACAGGAACTCAGAATAGATCAGAAAAGAAATTCTGATTGCCACATAATAATTGAAACTCCAAATGTACAGAACAAATAAAAAAATATTAAAAGCCTTAAGAGAAAAAGGTCAAGTAACATATAATGGCAGAACCATCAGAATTACACTTGACTTTTCCTCAGAAACTTTAAAAGCCAGAAGGGCCTGGGCACACTTCCTACAAGCCCTGAGAGAACATAGGTGCCCTGCCAGACTACTAAATCCAGCAAAACTCTCTATCAACATAGATGGAGAAAACAAGATATTACATGACAAAATCAAATTTAAACAGTATCTACCCATAAATCCACCCCTACAGAAGATGCTAGAAGGAAAATTCCAACCCAGTGAAGATAACTACACCCAAGAAATAGAGGAAGCAAAAAACTCCACTGCAGCTAAACTAAAAGAAACACACAACCACCACCTTCATCAAAATAACAGGAAATAACAACCTTTGGTCATTAATATCCATCAACACCAATGGACTCAACTCCCCTGTAAAAAGACACACAGGCTCACAGAATGGATCTGTAAACAAGACCCAACATGTTGCTTCATACAAGAAATACATCTCACTAACAAAGATAGAAGCTACCACAGAGTAACGGGCTGGAAAAAGGTTTTCCAAGCAAATGGGCCCAGGAAGCAAGCTGCTGTAGCCATCTTAATATCAAATAAAATAGACTTTCAACTGAAGTTAATTAAAAAAAAAAGATAGGGAAGGGTACTACATACTCATTAATGGAAAAATTCATCAAGATGGCATCTCAATACTGAATATCTATGCCCAAATATAAGGGCACCTACATTTGTAAAAGAAACTCTTCTAAAGCTTAAAACTCACATGGATTCCCACACATTAGTAGTGGGAGACTTCAACACCACACTCACAACAATGGACAGTTCATGGAGACAGAAACCAAACAGAAACAATGAGCCTAATAGAAGTCATGAACCAAATGGACTTAACAGATATTTACAGAATGTTTCACCCAAACACAAAAGGATACAACTTCTTTTCTGCACCACATAGAACCTTCTCCAAAATTGACCATACAGTTGGACAGAAAGCAAGCCTGAACAGATACAAGAAAATTGAAATAATCCCTTGCATCTTATCAGACCACCATGGAATAAAGCTGGACTTCAATAACAACAGAAATAATAGAAAACTTACACATTCATGGAAACTGAACAACTCTCTGCTGAATGACCACTGGGTCAGGGAAGAAATAAAGAAGGAAATCAAAGACTTCTTAAAATCCAACGACAATGAAGGCACAACACACCCAAACCTATGGGACATAATGAAAGCAGTGCTATGAGGAAAGTTCAAAGCACTATTTATCCTATAAAACTTCCAATCAATCAGGGGTTAACACTGAAATGAGAGATATAAATCCACTAAATAGTATAAACAGGAGGTGAGCTATCAGAGGGTAGAAATAACCACAACTATACTGGTCACAACAATCATTGAAATAGACTCCATTTTAAGGATGAAAACATATGCTTTTTCAAAACAAAAATGTTAAAAATTATGAATGTTTCACTTAAAAGAAAAATGTTGAAGCAAAGACATGGAAAAGACATAAAAAGTTAATATAAATCAAAAGAAAGTGTGTGCTGAATAGAAATGGAATTTCAAGCTGAAGCACATCACTAGAGACAGTCTTTCCATGATATAAACTGAAACCTACTAAAAGATTATTAGAATAATAGACAGGTTAAATATACTACAAGCAAGTGGTGGCACACATTTTTAATCTCACTACTCCAGAGGCAGAGGCAGGTGGGTCTCTGTGAGCTTAAGGTAAGCCTGGTTTATATAGCAAGCTTGGACTACAAATGTAGTCCTGGTCTCTTGTTTCTTTCTTTCATGGTTGAACACAAGTTCTTGAGGGAAGCCTGTGCCCCACTGATTACTATTTCCTTGAAGTATGAATATCTAGAATATAGAAATATTCTGTAAATATCTGCTGGAGGAGCAAGGTTATCAGGAGACACTTAGATGGACTATGAAGTTAACCTGCAATCCAGGCCTTCCCCTCCCCCCCCATTGCTTGACATGTATCAAATAATCCACCCTCTAGGAAAGAATAGTTACTAAAGACAGACCTTCCAGCCCCAGCTCATTCTACCATTATTTTCTTCTGCATGCCCCTGCTGAAGAGTTAGCTCCTCTCTATTGATACTACTCTTAAAAAATCATTTCTGTCCATTATTTGATTGCATGTGGGTATACAAGTGCAATGCATGTACAGGTACATGTGTACATAAATGCATGTAAGCATGAAGGCCAGAAGGGAATGCTTAATGTTATTTTCTAGGAGTGGACTACCTTGTATTTTGAGACAGGGTCTCTTAATGGCCTGGAGCTATCCAAGTAGCCCAGGATAGTTAGCCAGCCAAGCCCCACAAACTTGCCTGTCTCCACCTCCCCAAGTGCTGAGATCACAAGTATTCATCACTATGCTTCTGGATCCTGGGCATGAAATTCATGTTCCCTTACTTACATGGCAAATATTTTACCAAAGGAGGACTTTCCTCAGCTCTTTCCCTAATTTTGAAATAGTGCTATTGTTGTTTCAATTATATTTTACATACTTCATGGGACAGGCCTTGACTCCCAAAGCAAAAGCAAACCAAACCCCTCAGGACAGCCTATCTTTCCTTCCTCACATTTGTTCACACACCACATCATATGTACCATGTGTGCCCTCAGGCCAGTGTGCTCAGTTTGAGACACTCCTCAGAAGGAAAGAACAGGACAAAGAAAAGACGGCTTTCAGGGGCATGGTGATTACTTCCATCTTCCCCCATTGTCTTGTGCCATTTTTCTGATTAATTGGTTTTCTTTTCCTTCACCTGTTCCATAGTACGAGATATTTATTACAGCTCTTTCTTAAAGAGGTAGGATCCAGAGAGGTGACTTCCTAGGTTTGTTCAAGAAATCCTAGTTTAAAAGCAAATAGGTGAAGTTCAAGTTTCCTTAAGTAGATGTGTTGATATTATGGGAAAGTGAAGTACAGAGGTTCAGGTCTTTGCATCCTTTGGAACATACCATCTCCTGCAATGAATTCTGCACAGCACTTTCAACCTTGCAATATTTCATTCATCGATTTTATTGTCAAATGAAAAGGGGTTGGTTCCAAATGGCATTTAGTGAAACAGATGGGGAGTAGCCCAGACTTCATTACTTGGCATTTGCTCTCTGATATTTTTAATGCTAAATGAGTGGAAGATTATAAGTGTGAAGGGTGCTCTTGGCTTTAACATCTGCAAGATATGTATTTAAGGTTCAAGTTTAGCAAAGGCTTAGTCTTCAAGTCCATCTGTCCATGGATATTGGCATAGCTAAACCTTTTTTGGATAGAAAAAGCACCTGATTTTAATATTTCTCATTATCAAGAGTTTTTGAAGGATCATCTATCTGTTCACTTCCATAGGTAGTCTTCCTAGATGATGAAAAGAAACATAAAAAAAAGCATATATCTTGGAGTCAATGTCTGGAAGAGTACTATTGAATGGAATTAAAGAGATAGTTTCTTAAAATGTGATGTTGGTTGGTGCCCTAACATCAAGATCCCAATCTGTTTTATTGTCATTATTTTTTATCTTGTCATTGCTTCATCAAATGTGTGTGTCTTTGTTGAAGACTCCAGAATCAATGTCTGTAGTTACATTAGCCCCAAGGAAACCAAATCTGAACTTCAATCCCCTTTCACTTCGTATATAGTCAACATTCCAACAAGGCTGTCACTGAAAGTGAGCATGTCAAAATCTCAAATACCTCAAATTCTTAACAAGCACAGAGTTTTTAAAGAAGTATATTCTGAAGCCTTGAATTCCAAGAGTCGTCAAAACTTAATCAAAATTTCCTTTAGAAAATGTAAAGGATGAAAAGCCACCATATTGAGTGCTTCCTGGAAACAGATGCATAATTTTATTAGCTTTTCAAAGCAGGTCTGAGATGTATACCTTAGTTCCCACTGGACAGATGAGAAAACTGAAGGGGAAAGCATAAGCTGCTGGTCTAAGGCCATGTAGCTACAGGAGACTGAGCTGGGACTCAAGCCCATTCTTTCTGGACTACACAGATGGCTCCCTTTCCTTCTCTGTCTCTGTCCCCTGAAAAGTCTCAGGGATTCCTCTTCCACAGTTGATGCATGGATCTTCTTCAGTATCTGCCTCTGACTTACACTTTTCCTTCAACTTGTACTACTGTCTGATAAATCTTTGTGCAATACCATGTCCCAGGAACTGTGTTCCATTAATTAGAAATCACAGTATTATTAATGGGCTGACAAAAGAAAGCTAGAGCTTTTCTTACTGATAGCTCCAAGCCTAGTCTCCTTGGCTTGGCTTCAGTTTGCCCACATAGCCTCCCAGTGGATATTTATTAGACTGGAAGAACTTTCTGTGTTCTGGCCCATGTACTAGGATATAAGCAGAAGAAGAGGTCTCTGTAATATTTTAGAAGCTCTTCCTTTGCTCAAAGTTCTCTCTATCAACACTCATATAAGCACCTATGGGCCCAATAGGGTTGGCATCATTGAAGGCCTGTGGATTTTGTGCTGTTGCCAGAAGCTCTGCCAACTTCTCTCGTCCTTTTCCACACACTGCTAGGCTGAGTCCCACCTCTTCCATGATGACATCTCTCCACAGATAGAGGTCATGGCTCTGAGTCCCTATCTCTGTTCTTGTTGGCAAAGCCCACACAACCCAAGACTCTATATTCATTCAGTTCCAAACACATGTGGTCTCTCATGCTAAAAGTTTGGTTGTGGTGGCATGTACATGTAACTCTAATACTGGGAGGTGGAGAGATGAGGTTCTTGGGCCACTAGTAACTGTGAGCTCTAGGGTAAGTGAAAGTTCCTGCATCAAAAATAAGGTAGGTAATGACAGAAGATATTCAAAATCGATCTAGCGCACATGTGCATACATACACACATACAAACTCACACATCCATACATCTGCATGAACACTAGATACATACACATGTAAACATGTGTATACTTGCACACACATAGAGTCCAAAAGAATCCCTAGAAAATAAGAGCAGCAAGGATATACTTATTACCATTGATTTCATGTACAATGCATCTGTCCAGATCCTCCTTATGATTTGAAATAATTTCTTAATCATCTATTCTTTCCCATCAAACATCTCTTGTGTCTCAGTTATTTTCTTTCTCACCATTGTGCTTTACTCCTGTTAAGTATAACATTACATATGCCAATACACACTACGCCGCATAACTGGTTTGAATCAGACACAGGCTGTTCAGAAAAGTCTTCCACTTAAGGAATTTCCTTTACTCTTTCCCCAGCAGAGCAAGGAAAAAAAAAAACCCTAAAAGCATTGGGCTGGTGCTATGTCCAATAAAGTTTAGAATCAGTTTGTGTCAATAGCTTGCAGAAGACCATCCAATCAATCCTAGTACCACAGGACATTCTGGATTTCATCCTTTGAGTAGGTTCTGTATTTCCAAGCATATCCTATGCTGTTTATAGTTAACACAGAGTACCCAAGCTCTCTGTGGGATATTGCATACACAGAGAGGAAGAGGGAGAAGAAGCAGACAAGGAATTTGAAATGATAGAGGAAGGATGGAGTGGTACCTCACCTTGTCCTAAATACTTTTCAAATTTCTGTCCAAGCAGCATTCAAGGACCATAGCAGCAACTGACACCAAATGGGCATTTGGAAATTCTGGTAGATAGTGTTTACGTGTTTATGTTTGGGGGGGGGCATACATATGTTTTGTTTTGTTTTTTACATTTATTTATTTATAAACTCAAGCTTCAGAGTCTCTCAGTAGCTTGAGTTTAACACACATGCTAAGCTAGTTGCCAACATCCACAGGTACCTGTCTATTTCTACTTCCCCATGGCTGAAAGAGTAATATGTGTCACCAAACTCAGCATTTTTTCACATGGGTTCTGGGTAATGAAGTAAGGTTCACTGGACTGATCCTTCTCCACAGTCCCTAGATCAGTAATTTTTAACATTTAAAAGACCAAGTCTCTTGCCTTTCCTGGGAACGAGTGGATTTCTGGACACAAGGCCAGCCATAAAAAATATTTCTAAGTATATGCAAAGAGTTAGAAAGTATTTGTCAAATAAGAGGGAAGTACAGTAGAAAACAAAAGCAGCCAGTTTCTTAGGGTTCTCTTCTATATTCATGCCCCCTTCTAGAAATATGTGGCTGATATCCCATCAACTCACAATTTGAAGTTAAGTTTTTATAGCTTTCTGCAAAGTAGAAGAGAAGGTAGACTGGCCTGATTTCTCAAAGATCACAATATCTCAAAACACAGGTTTCAGAGAAACTTCAGGCTCACAGAACTGGAATAATCTTGTGCTCAGATATGTATTGCTGGCTGCTGCTTGTAGTCTGTATTCTAAAAGGTAGCATAGCTAGAGAGCAGAATTTGTTACGATGTACGTGATACAGTGCCATCTACCCCATACCAGAGCTTGGAACCTGACATCAACCATTTCCACTTGCATACTTATGAGCTGAGATGACCTTGTCAGGATACAAATCCCCTCCGTAGTTTGTATATGTGATCTTGAGTCTCACCTTGACCGCTCAGTCTGAGGTAACAAGGACAATTCATGAAACAGTTGTCTTGTTCATTTGCTTGTACTCACAGGAAGAAATCAATTTAAGAGTGCAAGAAAATAAACACCACGCAAGAAGTACAGAATGCTGAGGCTTCACTGATGTCCCCAGGGAAAATTCAGCTGTCAGCAAGACAGTTAAGTTCTTGCACCCAAAAAGCACCTACTCATCTGTAATCTCAAAGCAATTCTGTTCAAGAGAGAAGTCAATGATGGAGAGTACAGCAGAGTGGAAGTCAGAAGCCAGGAAATATCTGTTCTTGGAACTAACAACAGGTCTTGCCATAATATTATGTCCTCTCTGCTCAAGCAATACTCTTCCTACCCCTTCCAGCTCTCTTATAATGAGGCAGTCAGTAAGGGATAAAAGAGATGAATTTGGAGACAGGAGATGCTGCATTCCATTCACTGGGGCTCATTCTCTCTCTCTCTCTCTTTTTCTCTTTGTTTCTGTCTCTCTGTCCCTCTGACTCTTTCTCCCTCTCTCCCGCTATCTCTCCCTCTCTCTCACTTTGTCTCTGTCTCTCTCTCCCCCTTCTCTTCCTTTCTCTCCCTCTGTCTCTCCCTCTCTATCTCTCTCTTTGTCTCTGTCTCTCTCTCCCCCCTCTCTGTCTCTCTCTTTCTCTCTGACAGGTTTTCTCGGTGTAGCCCTGACAGTTCTAGAACTCACGCTGTAAATCAGTCTGGCCTCGAACTCAGAGATTCACCTGCCTCTGTCTCCAAAGCACTGACATTAAAGGCATGAGCTACCAAGGCCAGTTTGGGGCAAGGTTTTATAAACTTTTCAGGAGTATTTGTGGGTAGATTAAACATGTTATAATACCAGGTTGCCTGACTTTAACAAG
Source organism: Lophiomys imhausi (assembly GCA_907164525.1). NCBI lineage: Eukaryota > Metazoa > Chordata > Mammalia > Rodentia > Muridae > Lophiomys > Lophiomys imhausi. The sequence continues at coordinate 149,756 of CAJQZJ010033504.1, read as the reverse complement.
TAGGCTCAGGGCTGTTTCCTTTTCTGCTAGTAAGGACGCTATAATAGGATTCATATTCTAGAGATAATAATGAAGAGAGATAAGTGCAGTGAAAATGTTTGGTTTAAATTGTGACACTCAGCTTTAGTAGTCATTCCCACGGCTTTACCAACACAAAGTAACACATAATACAGCTAGCCATGCTCTTTAACCACATTTCTGCAACTCACATATCAGCCAGAACCCACAGTTTGGAGAGGTGTAATTAGAGTGTGCTGTCATTTCAATGAAGAGAGGTTTCATATACTTTCTATTCTACACACCCACTCCAAGGCACTAACTAGATATTAATTGATTACTCTTTCTCACATTGTATATATTCCCAAGGTCCTAAGACAGAATAAGAGGGTATCATACGGTGGGTAAAAAAGGTTAGAAGAAGGTGTATGCTGGGAGAATCAACCTCAATCTACACTCCTACTCTTTCTTTTATGCTCTTCAGTACTATGGATTAAACCTAGGATCTCATACACATGAAGTAAATATTTTACCTCTTAACTATAGCTCCAGCCTATGTTCAGAGTCCTCTTTATCTAAATGGACAGAACGCTCCACGGATATAACTTGGGCATTAGGGGCTTAAGTGCTACACTACTGCTCTCTGGAACTGAAGGGGAACAAGGAGGGTTGGGGCTGCCCCAACACTCTAACAATCAAAAAAGTGACTCCTTACAGGAGGTGCCTTACAGACCCCTCACAAGGTCTTTATTTTTTTCCTCAAGCAATGATAAGACTATTCCCTTAGAAAAGTTTTAAAGACATGAAAAAGAAGAGCTAAGGGCTGAGCTGTGAGGCATAGTAGTCAAATTCCCCTGGTAAAACTAGATTATATAAGGAATATTCTCAGAAAAGCCCCACCTCGTGCTTGAGACACCTTGATACATCAATACATTATTTTTTTCCTTTCCAGAAGAACCAAGAGGGAGTCAACAGGTTACAATTACAGTGCTTAAATGTGAGTCAGGTAAGGCCAATAGGTCCATTCCAAGAGAGGATTTGACCCTCTAGTGCAAGGAAAAGGAGGCATTTTGCCATCACCAAAGGGCTTTTTACTGAGAGTTTCTATTTGATATTGGGTCCTTTAAAGAGACTTTTGTCAAAGTTTGCTCTTTGTTTTGAAAGCATGCTTGCTTCTTCTTTGTGGTTCAACAACAGCTTAGGAAAGAATTTATCTGTTGGTGTTTAAGACAAGAGAAATAAAGATGATTGTCCATGGAAGAACTAATTTCATGTAAAAGGAAAAAAATCTTTGACCTTCATGCACTCTAGCTTCAAAAACTCAGTGGACAATCCTAGTCCCCTTGCTCATGGGGATAATTCCATATTTGAAGAATGACATAAAAATGACAGGACTTACTTTGGATGCAGCCATACCTCAATTCACAGGTAATGTTTCAATGAGACTGCTGATCTCCTGAAGAAACCATTTCATTGTACTAAAAATAGTGCAAATACATAAGGGATCCATGCCTTAATCTGTTTCTATTACTATAATGAAATACCCAAGTCTGGGCAAATTACAAAGAAAAAAGTGTATGTTTATCCCTATCCTGGAGGTTCAAGGGCCTGCATCTGGTTATAGTCTTCTTGTTGGTGAAGTCTAGAGGCAATGCAAGGCATCATGTTTGGCTTTCTGACCCTCTGATGACTATGGCTCTATGCTCTATCTAATCTTCACTATTTCCCAAGGATTCCCACCTCTAAATACCACAATGAGATTAAGGTTTGATCTTAACCCCTTAGGAAGAATTCAGCTTCAATACGTATCCTATCATGGCAACTTCAACTGTTACAGACCTGAAATACACAGCCTCAGCCTCTTTTTACATCTCAAAATATACAGTATCTCCATGTATGACTGTAACTCACAGGGATTACACCCATTTCCTGGAAGCCCCCCCCAAATCCATTACTCTGACCTTCTCCAGGGTTAAGTTTGAACCCCATTTCACTCACCCTACAAACACCAATGATTTTCTAATTGAAAGTTCAGTAGGTTCTCAGCGAGGATGGAGGGTATAATGTCACCTCTTTTCATGATGTACAGGAAGTAAGAACACAGACTGCAGGTGCCATTCCCAGAAAAACTGCTCTTCAAATGGTTGTTATATGGACCACCAATTACCAAATGGTTCACAGGACAGCTTGCTAGGAGCCACTGCATGCACATCTGTTTTTTGGTTTCCTCTTCCATGCTTGTACTACAACTTAGAGTCTCTTCAATGCATTTACACACAGAGGCTCATTTGATGGACCGTTTCCAGGAAACCTTACTGTAGCACAAGGTCTGATGAGTTCATCCCCAGGGGAGAACTTCAAACAAAGTACCAAACAGTGGACTGTTACCATGCTGCTTTTCTAATTGCAGGAGGATGGAGAAGGCAGTCAGTTGTCCTTGGGTGCTGGGTTTAGCAGCTGGCTACCTGTGACTCTGGTCAAGTCAATTAGCCTCCATAAACTACAATTTCTTCATTGCTGAAAACATGATAAGTCCTCACAAGCTTCTTGAGAAAACTAAATGAGAGAAAGAGAGAGAGAACAGAAGCTCAAGGCCTGGGAGGAACTCAATAGGTATTTGGTGATAGCCTGTTTTGCCTTGTGACTTCACTGAACCCTAGTCCTTGTACTGAAAGATGTTAGAGAGTTTTGTGATTTACCTTCTAGAGTCTTCTTCAAGCAGGAAGGAGTTCTAACTTTGATTTAACCTTGAAGTGTGGGGAAGTGACTCTACACAGTTGACATCAAGGTTTTTCCCAGTCAGTAGCAATTTCTTCCAGAACTCCTATAACACATTAGTATATTACTGGGAACAGGGTAGCGTTTCTTTTGATTTTTTTTTTTATGCCTGGATTTTGAGGCTAATTTTCCTCCTAGCAAGGAGGTGACCTTGAAAAGCAAGAAATAAATAATGACAGTGATTTGTAGGCAGGAAATAGGTGAACTGTAGCTTAGGAGATCATTGTGTGAAGGTGAGTGTTGGGGGTGGTTGACTCCTACATACCTTTTAGATGGCACAGCAGGCTGGGATTCTGCCTGACATTGTATTTAGTAGATAGTCTTAACATCAACCCAATCCTCTACTGGTCATGATAATTTTTCAGAAAAGGACAAATGTCTTGTTTAGTCCCTCCCAATGCTTAGCAGCACGGATGGATAGATAGGTGGGCAGATAGGTTGAAGGACAGTGAACAAAGAAAGGAAGAAGGAGAAAGAAGGGAAGAATCAATCTTAATTCCAGTACCATATAAATATAACAGAACCAGCATCTTTGCTCTCAGCTAGTAGCTTTTGTAATTGATAGGCCTTGAAGAGGGTGTGGCAATAGTAGATGATTGACTGCATAAGCTAACCCAAGTGACTATTTTGAAAATTAGTAGTAAATGATAACTACCCACTGAAAAATCAAATTTCTACTGTTTTAATGTCTATGCAAATGAAAATGAACAGTGAAGGTTAGTGACAAGAATGGACTTCTCCAACAGACCACACAAGGAACAGAGTTCCATGATGGGAACTAGACATAGTAGAGGCATGGAATGAATAATGCTTGCTAGGTTTCCTCTTGTCAAGAAGATATGATCTGCAGCCTGGGGTTTACTTGGGCAAAGTTCCATGTACCTTTTTGGTGCTGCTGTGGGAGTATGATTGGCATTGCACAGTGTACTGCTGCCTAGCTGAACACAGGGGTGTGATGACAGCAGGGGGCATGCAGAAGGGCCCCTGTCATACTTGCTAGAATGTGCTGCCCCAGAAACACAGGGTGACAGTATTAATTAATTCCTTTTGGATACTAATATCACAAACTTAAGCCTTTTACGATGCAGTAAAACAATTTTTATGGATTTTCCCATCTGCCTCCTGTCTTGATATATATATATTTTTTTTTTAATTAAAAAAGGGTTCAAGAATTTTGCTGGAAACATCGATGTCTGGCCTGGCATCTGTCAAATACGTATGGACTGAACAGCGGGAATGTATGTTACACCTTATAACTTTCATATTTTTAGCCTAATTGTTCTTATTGTTTTGTAATGTATTTATTTTTAAAAAGAAAAAGAGCCTTTTATTGGACTACAAAAGGGAACTGTTGGGGGGGGGGAGATATACCTTAAATTAAAAAAAAAAAGCAGATAGGAGGGTAAGGGGGAAGAGGGTAGGAGGATGGGACTAGGATGGGGAGGGGAGAGGGGACTATGATTGAGATGTAATTTGAAGAAATAAATAAATATTGAAAACAAATAAATATAAAGTATACCAAAAAAAAAAAGGTTCAAGCAAGAAGAATCAGGCATAAATCTTGTTTCCCTATCCATAAAGGAGAGATGATTTAGGAAGGGGTGACCCTTAGCAGGCTATTCAGGGAATCTCTAAACCCCCAGGGGCTGTTTCCCCAACAGTAGCCTTCTTCTGGTGCACATAATCTGCCCTCCCTTCAAGCACAAAACATCTTCTCAAAGTTTACACATCAAGGGAATCTAGGTGGGACAAAACTTATCTGTTTAACAGATTTGAATGCATTTTATCTTTATTGTGATGATAAAAGAAGAAAAAAAATTCATAAAATGTGGAATCCAGAAAAAAAACATAAAGAAGAAAATAGGAAAAATAATGTGTTCTGTAGAAATGGCTGCTCCTACAGAGGACCAAAATTCAGTTCCCAACACCTATACCAAGTAGCTCACAACTGCCCGTAACTCCAGATCCACTGGGACCCGATGACCTTTTCTGGCATCCACAGGTACTAGTACCCATGTGGCACATATGTAAGCACACACACACACATACACACGCAGGTGGGGGGCTTAAAACAAACAAACAACTTGCAGTTTTTCCCCTGCAGGTGATTTTAGAATATGATCACAAATGCTTCGTCCAAAGTCAGATAGGCTGATTCACGCTCTGGAAGTAACGACGACAGCACGTGTCATTTACCTTTCACAGCCTGTGTGTCAACATCATTGCTTGGCAGCCTCTATTTTACGCATGCATCCCAAATTATTCTATTTTACAGATATACTAACAGTTAACAAACTGATGTTTTTGAAAGTTGGCTACTGTTTTTAAGCACTTAATTATAGGAGAACTTGTCAAAGAAATTTAGAATTAGGAAACTTCCTTTAGTTGCTAGGTTAACTCTTTTGACCCTCAACTTTTCTGTCATGCATCAAATTCACATATTAAAAACTAGCCTACTTCACAGACCACCTCTTAAATCTAATTAAAAGTACTTCCCCAAGGTTAAGTATTCTCACACTGACTGTTATTTTTTATTACTGATTTGGATCAGGAATGAGGTGGAATAACTGGACAAAAGCCAAAGACAACAGCCCTGGAAACAGTGTTGGGGAAAGGAGTGTCAAGCTGTGAGTGACAGCAGACTCCATACCTCTTCCAAAGGGTAGGAGATGGCTATGTACTATATTTGTGTGATCCTCCCCATCCTTCCTCCTGTCTTACCCTCTCTCATTTCTCACGCATTTATTGACTATCATTCTGTAGTGGTCTGTACTGGGTCCCATGCCAGATCACAGGGATTCAAGGTTGAGTGGGATTCTTTAATGATTCCTGAATGATTAGTTTTCTGGATCTGTTAGAATATGTCCTGTTTGTTAAATGAGGGTCTCCCCAGCAGGGTGCTGTTAATTGATTGGAAACTTTTTTTAGAAGAGAAACCAGAGGTCTGTGACTCTTGTCTCTGGATGGTGGTCATGGGGAAGTCAAGTGGAGTACTAGCTTCCTTTGTGGTGGCGATGATTATGCCAGGAAAATGAGAACCGGGGCAGCTCTGACAGGGGAGCGGGCACAGTGCCCACCATACTCCCCAGGCTCTCGTTGCTAAACAGTGTTTCCTTCCTTGTTTCTTCTAGTCACCTTTCAAACTTTTTGGAAGTCTTGGCTGGCTTGCTTTACAAATAACTTGAGCCAGATCATTTAGGGTTTAGTGATAGCATTTAAAGGGCAGAAGGAAGGTAAGCAGCAGAGGACAAAGGGAAAGGTCTCACAGGGAATTGTCAACCAGAGGCACCAGACTAAGGCCTTTCATCCAGCTCTCTATTCTCAGAGAAGAAGCCATATTTACTGCTAGTTTCACTCTGGAGACCAATGGTTTCATTACAGAAATGGAAATAATTCCCTCATAACCAAGGGTCCAGCCAAGCTGGAGTATCTACTGATACTAGGGTGTAGGAGTCCCACACAATGATGGACATTGAGTTTCCATGTTCAAAGATGAAGCAAGCTGGGAACAGCAGGAGGTAAAGGGATGATGCAAGTTGAGGGTAATGAAGAGGGAGGATAGGAAATGTGGGACAGTACCCCCAGACTTTCAAAGAAATCCAGGGACAGGTGACAACAGCTAGGAATGTAGCCAAGGAGAAGTAAAGAAGAGGGGTCATGCATTGATAATTGATGCTGATAATGATCACTGACATTCTCTCAATTATAACCCCTGGCCATTCAGGATCCCTCCTCGTTAAAGGGTAATTAATTTATCTTCACTCTGTTAAACTGATAGAGGTAGGATTGTGGTCCACTGGCTTTTAGAGTCATATTCAGAAAGAGGGTTGGTACATAGAAGGGATGCAGATGTGGAAAGGGAGATATGCTAGGGGAGAAATCTGGCTACCCCATGCACCTGTTCCGGAGCAATTCAGACTCCTGTTTGGCACAGCATGGAGGTAGAGGTGGTCAACGTGGGTACTTCAAAGGTGGCTGAAAGTTTAGTATTTTGGGTTGTGTCAAGCATGTAGAGTAGAAACAGGGAAACTGGTGTCCGCTGCATCTTTACAGGTACATTTATTATTTACCTTGGCTGTCTGAATGACTTTTTTTCAAAAGATGCTCCTTGCAAAATACATAAAAAAGTCAAAACCACGAGCACCCTGGCAAACTTCTCATGTTCTCTATTAAGGAACTAGTGAGCTACTTTTCTGATGTTTGTCATACTTTACTGCATATTCTTCCCTGATAAAACAAGAAATATTCACAGAGCTCGTTGCTATCGGTGATGCAGAGAAATATGAGCTATGGTTCCTCACCTTGAGGAGTTTCGAGTTAATGATTATATAAGAATCTTTTTCTACATCCAATGTTAGCTTGACTTAAATACAGGCCCAGAACATATTCAACAAATCTTCTTATGATTCATATATGCAAAGAGAACATTGCTTCCAGAAGGCAATCACTAAAGGATAATGGCTCCCCTTTCTCTGCAGTTTCTGTATCTTCTGGATGTTGGTTGAGCTAAGGTAAAAGGGCTGAAGTATGCTGTTTTAGGTAGGCTTTCTTTTATTTTCTTTCTTTCTTTTTGTTTTTTTTTGTTTTTGTTTTTTGAGACATGGCTATTCTGTGTATCCCTGGCTGTCCTGGACTCACTTTGTAGACCAGGCTAGCCTTGAACTCACAGAGATCCTCCTGCCTATGACTTCCGAGTGCTGGGATTAAAGACACCACCATGTCCCGCTCAGTTAGGCTTTCTATACTTGATAAAACACCATGCTCCTTTTAAACTATGAGCCAAGTAACTAGTGTTTCTTCATTTTTTTCCTTCAAGTTCTTCAGCTCATTCTGTCAGTTGATGCATTGTCAGGACCAAAGCCATTGCTGTGGTTATTTTTGTTCATGCATTCTCTTCCCCAATTCTCCCTCACACTTTCTACTCACCCATCATGACTTTTTATCATATCTCACCACTGAATTCCCATCACCTACAGTAACCTACTACCTCTGTTCTTCTTGTTTCCGTATAAAATTAATATACATTCTTTATAAAAATTTTCAGGAAATAAAAATATGCAAACTAGAGAAAACTGTGAACCTGTTAACTAGATATTGAAATTATTAATTTCCTGGGCAGTCAATGACACTGTGGTTAGATGGTCTGTTATTTATGAAATCTAGTCTTAGTCTACAGCCTGTTAAGACAGTGCACTGGGTTTTATTTAAGTCAGACTACCACTCAAATTTAAATACATTTTTAGCAAGGCCTGTTGGACTCACACTCCCACACAGCATATATGCCATAATCTAGTATATATTTACACACATGCACAAACATGTGCCTATATGTATGCACACACCTAAACACATACATATATACACATAGAGAGATGCATACATACATAGATATATACATGCACTTACATGTCTGTGTTTTCCCAGAAAAAGACTAAAAGTTCCAAAGGACAGGACTTTTCTGTCTGTTGTGTCCATTGCTGGATCCCCAGTGTCCATGGATAAAGGACCACTGATGAAATGAGTCCTATTTGATCTCCTTTAGTTGTCTTATTGCTCTGGCTAGAACTTCAAGTACTATGTTGAAAAGATATGGAGAGAGTGGGCATCCTTGCCTTGTCCCTGATTTTAGAGGAAATGCTTTAAGTTTCTCTCCAATTAATTTGATGCTAGTTACCGGCTTGCTGTATATTGCCTTTATTATTTCTGCTTATGGTACTTGTATACTAGCTCTGTCCAGGACTTTTAGTATGAAGGAGTATTAAATCTCACACCTGTCAGAATGGCTAAGATCAAAACCACAAATCATAGAACATCCTGGCAAGGCTGTGGAGAAAGGGGAACACTCCTCCATTGCTGGTGGGAGTGCAAATTTGTACAACCACTATGGAAATCAGTCTGGATTAGAAAACTTGGAATAGCTCTACCTCAAGACCCAGCCATAACACTTCTGGGTATATGTCCAAACAATTCCTCACAAATCCATAAGGACATTTCCTCATCTACATTCATAGCAGCTTTATTTGTAATAGCTAGAAACTGGAAACAACCCAGATGTTCCTCAACTGAAGAATGGGGAAAAAAAAACTGTGGGACATTTATACAATGGCATACTACTCAGCTATCAGAAACAATGAAATCATGCAATTTGAAGCCAAATGGATGGAACTAGAAAAGTTCATCTTGAGTGAGCTAACCCAGACTCAGAAAGATGCACATGGCATCTACTCACTTATAATTGGATTTTAGCCATGTAGTACAGGATAGCTATCCTACAACCAACACACCAAAAGGAACAGGAACATAGACCTTGTTACCTGTTAGTGGGAGACTTTGCCCTAATAGAGTTCCTATATAGGCCCCCAGTGCACTCATATTACTAACCCTAACCATAACCCTAATCCTAATGTTAAACCTGAGGGGGGCTGATATGTAGGGGCAAACCACTCCAGAGGAGTAGGATAGGTGGGAGAGGGAAGAGAGGGTGGGACTGGGAGGGGCAGAGAGAGGGAACTGTGATGGAGATGTAACTTCAAGTAATAAATAAACAAAAAACAAAACAAAACAAAAAAACAAAAATATCAGTAGCACTTCTTTAAAAAATAAATAAACTGGCCGAGGAAGAAATTAAGGAAACACCATCCTTCACAAATAACAAAATATCTTGGGGTAAATCTAACTAAACAAGAGAAAGACATGTATGACAAGAACTTTTAAGGCTCTGAATAATGAAATCAAAGAAGATATCAAAAGATGGATAGATCTTCCAAGCTCATGGATCAGGAGCATTAACAATAAAAATGGCCACCTCACCAGAATCAATTTATAGATTCAAAGCAATTCCCATCAAAATACCAACAAAATTCTTTACAGACCTTGAAAGAACAATTCTCAACTTCATATGGTAAAACAAAACAAAAAAAACCCAAAATAGCTAAATCAATCATGTACAATAAAAGAACATCTGGAGGTATCACCATCCCTGATTTCAAGATGTACTACAGAGCAATAGTAATAAAAACAGCATGGTACTGGGATAGAAACAGACTGGTTGATCAATGGAATCAAATCAAAGACCCAGAAATAAACTTACACACCTATGGTCACTTAATTTTTGACAACAAAGCCAAAACCATACAATGGAAAAAGGAAAGCATCTTCAATAAATGGTTCTGGTCTAACTGGATGTCTCCATGAAGAAGAATACAAATAGACCCACACCTATTACCCTGCACAAAACGCAAGTCCAACTGGATCAAAGATGTCAATATAAAACCAGATATACTAAATCTAATAGGAGAGAAAATGGGGAAAAGCCTGGATCGCATTGGCACAGGAGACAACTTCCTGAACAGAACACCAATAGCACAGGCTCTAATATCAACAATCAATAAATGGGACCTTATGAAACTGAAAAACTTCTGCAGGCAGGGGACACTGTCATTAGAACAAAACAGCAGTCTATAGATTGGATAAAGATCTTCATCAACCCCATATCCTACAAAGGGATAATATCCAAAATATATAAAGAACTCAAATTAAACACCAACAAAACAAATAATCCAATCCAATCAAAAAATAAGGTACAGAGCTAAACCAAGAATTCACAACAGAGGAATCTCTAATGGTGGAGAGGCACTTGAAGAAATGTTCAACATCCTTAGTCATCAGAGAAATGCAATTCAAAATGATTCTGAGAGTCCATCTTATACCAGTCAGAATGGCTAAGTTCAAAAACTCAGGTGACAGCACATGCTGGCAAGGATGTGGATAAAGAGCAACACCACTCCATTGCTGGTGGGAGTACAAACTTATACAACCACTTTGGAAATCAATCTGGACATAGCTCAGAAAACTGGAAATAATTCTACCTCAATACCCAGGTATACCACTCCTGGGAATATATCCAAAAGATTCTCCACCAAGCCACAAGGTTCAACTATGTTTATAACAGCTTTATTCATAATAGCCAGAGACTGGAAACAACTTAGATGTCTTTTAACTAAAGAATGGATAAGGAAACTGTGGTAAATTCACAAAATGATTACTCCTCAGCTATTAAAAATAAGGGAATCATGCAATTTGCAGGCAAATAGATGGAACTAGAGAAGATCATCCTGAGTGAGTTAACCCAGACCCAGAAAGATGCACATAGTATGTACTCATTTATAAGTAGATACTAGCCTCTTAGTATAGAATAACCAATCTACAACCCAAGGAGACAGGAACCTAGCATAACTATCCTCTGAGATTCCCCACCCAGCAGTGGATCAAAACAGATTCTGAGACACAGGGCCAAACATTAGGTGGAGCTCTTGGAGATTTGTAGAAGAGAGGGAGGAAGAATACAGGGATCCAGAAGGGACAAGCACTCCACATGAAGACCAATAGAACTAACTAACCTAGGCCCTGCGAGACTTACAGAATCTGAAGCACCAACCAAAAAGCATATATAGACTGAACCTAGGCCCCCTACACAAATGTAGCTGAGGGGCAATTTGGTCTTCATGAAGATATCTTAACATATGAAGTGGGGCATGGGGGCTGTCTCTAACATGCACTCTATTGCCTGTTTGTGAAACATTTTATCCTAGCTGGGTTGCCTTGCCTGGCCACAATGGAAGAACATGCTCTTAGCCCTGATTTGACTTAATGAACAAGAGTGGGTTGATGGGAGCCTCCCCTCATCTGAGGAGAAGGAGAAGAGGGAGAGGGGGAAGAAGGTGGGAAGGAGGGATCATGTGGGGAGGAGGGGAGGAGCTGAGATCCGGATGTAAGTTGAATAAATTAATTAGTAAAACAAACAAACAAACAAACAAACAAACAAACAAACAAACTGACCCTTAGCCACTGTCACACACCATAGATGCAGGGAGGACTGCACACCTGGGGCAATTAAGCATCCTAATTAACTATTGACATTTTCTCCTCATAGCCCTGATGGCCACAGAGAACCAAAACAGTATCAGTCTCTAGATTGTCATCCCTAAACTTGCTGGGGCCAAGTTGCAGAATTTTCAGAAAGCAGGGGATGAAACTTCCAAGATGCTATAAGAAGGATACCTAGAGCATTCTATTTAACTTGTTTCCTGGGTTTTATAAACATCTTCTGATTGTAATTCCATAACTTTTATCAAAATGCTACATCTGAATTGCAGACACAGATTGCCTTTTCACATTCTCCCTGGTTAAGCGTGAGTTTATTCTTCTCTCTTTCTGGATTTCTGTAGCCTGCAGGAACAAACACCATTTTTTCTTTTTTAAAGGAAAATTCCTTAAGAGCAACTGCAAACTTTTGCTCATCAAGTTCTTCATTTATTCATCCATCCAAAGATAATTACTGAAGATGTACACTACCAACATGATACTGATTGAAGCAATAGAGATAAAAACAATCTCATTCAAACTCAAGAAGAGCTGCCTCCATCCTTAGCCCTGGTCTGCTGAAGTGTTTGGCCCCAACTGCCAGTTGTAGACCTCCAATTCTTCTTGCTCAAACCCTTCTGTTGGTTTCCTGTGCTACAGCCCGAGCTTCTTTCTTTTCTTCAGCAAACACATCTGACTGTTTTTCTAGCCCATGAGTTGCCCAGCTCAGGAATTTCAATAGCATTTTGGTTTTCATTGCATTTTCCTCTAGCTGTCAAGCTGGGCAATCAGAAAGAGTGCCCATGTGAATGAAGCAGGGGAGATTGAAGCATACCTCCAAAGAATGGAGTGTTGGCTACAACTGACAGCTAACTTCATCCAAAAGAATATAACTCACTGAAATATGGAAAGTAACTGTGCTTCTTGTTCTGGTGCTCCAGGGAGTAGATCTGCTATGGTACAGAACCTATGCTCTGCTACTCTGGCTGTAGAGACATGTAGCACAATTGACTGAAAGCAGAAAGTCTGACTTTCAGGTTCATAATCTATAAGTGAAGATTATATCTCCCTCTGAGGCTTGCATGAGGGTCCAAGTTGACTTTACCTTTCACTGAGCACTTACCACAGGCCCAGTGTGTAAAGCCCTTGGACTTGACATTGGATCATACTTAATTCAGGTGTATGCCTTGCAATAAGGGTACTGGCAAAGGATTCTGCAATCTCTGTTTCATATGATGAAGAGTTTCTTGAACAACCAGGCTACACTGGGGCACAAAGGACTCATTGAGATTTTAGATAAAGCTAGATGGAAAAGTCATGATGTGGCCATTTAACGGTAAATGAATAAAAATTAGAGGAAAATACAATTTCATTCCTTTAGTTATCCTACCCACTTCTTAAGCGTTTAACTGCTACATGAGACTGAGGGTTTCCATATCCAAGCAGATACAAAATAACTATTATATCACAGAAAGTTCTTGTAGAGAGAGCTTGCATACAGAGTGTTTGAGGGCAGAAATGAGAGTCATCAATAGGAAGGCAGGAACATTGATTCCATGGAGGTCCATGAAGTTGAAACATGCTGTTAACACACACACACACACACACACACACACACACACACACACACACACACACACACTCACACACACACACACACACACACACACACACACTCACACACACACACACACACACACACACACACATCACCAAGGACTAATGGGGTGAGACTTTTCTCACTCTGGGGTTATACTAACAGTGCAGCTTCCAGTCTCAATGGATAGCTTTATGGGATGGCTGTGACACCTACGGTCGCTAATTATCCAGTAACAGTTTAAAGAGTTGACTGCTTATAGCTTCTATTAATTGAAGAAAAACATATTTTACAAAACATCATGATGAATCTGTTCCTACCAGTCAAACAGTTCCCTGTTGTGTGTATGCCAATGTCAACTCTGAAAGTAGCATTTAAGTGGCTTTTCCCAAAGTCAGCTGAGCTCTCAACATCAGGATCTGGGAAGCGTCTCTTCAATATTCTGAGGTGCTTGGTGTTATCAGAGCAGGAAGAACCTACCTGTTAGAGCTTTTGCCTTCTCTTACCTCCCATGGGGCGCACTACATGTCTTTGTAAGGTGCAGATGTCTTCACCATGTTGCACTACTAAGTCTTCAAAGCATACTTCCCTCCCTAGTGTTTATCAAAACATCCTTGTCTGGGGATGGATTCATTGTGACCCTAACTGACTTAACTTGATCTCCCTGCAGAAAATAGTCTCCTTCATTCGGTAAATTTTTATGGAGTACTTCTAGGTGTCAAAGTTCATGATAGTTCATTCTTCCTCTGAGCCCTAAGTATTAAAGGTTTTCCTTTCCAGAGCTTGGACTGATCCTCTCAGGCAAAATTAGTTGCTCTCTCAACTAGGTCTCTCTGTGAAATTTAAATGTCTCGGTTAATGCAGTATCATGTGATAAAGATTTGCAGTTCTGAATCTGGTTATGTCATTCTATGGGTCTACCTTTCTAAATGGATAGAGCTGCCTCTTTTCCATGGAGATGATTAGTCTTTTTTTGTCAGCTTGACTGCATTTCTAAGTACATGGAAAGACAACTCTATTTCTGTAAGGATATTTCCAGAAAGTCTTAAGTGAGCAGAGAAGACCTACTTTGAACATGGTAATATAACCCACAGCCTCAGGTACTAGACTAAAGGAAAGGGAGAAAGTAAGCCCAGACCCACCATTCATATCTCTCTCTCTCTCTTTCTCTCTCTCTCTCTCTCTTTCTCTCTCTCTCTCTTTCCTGGTAGAAGAGACAACAGGAACAACTGCCTAACATTCCTGCTGTCACACCCTTCCTGCCATCATGGACTATGACCTCAACCCATCAGCCCAAAGAAACCTTTCCATTATTAACTTGCTTCCTGCCAAGTATTTGGTTACAGCAATTACAAAGATAACAACACATACATCTTTAATTATTCATTCTAGAAATTTCAGGGGCCATCACTTACAAATCTTCTCCAGGTTCCTTACTATAGAGAATTAAAAAAAAAAAAAGTGCTGGGCGGTGGTGGCGCACACCTTTAATCCCAGCACTTGGGAGGCAGAGGCAGGAGGTCTATAAAATGAGTCCAGGACAGTCAAGGCTACACAAAGAAACCCTGTCTCCAAAAACCTAAGGAAAAGAAAATGGCCCCATCATTTTGTCCTAACTTTAGAAAGAGTTGTTCTTTCTTTAGAGGGGAGATGTGACACTCTGACCTCATCATCCTTAATATTTATTCAGAATAGCTCCAAGACTGTGGACCTTCCTGTCAGTTGTTATTGTGATAACTATTACTGTCAAAATCATTCTTATGTGTTTTTAATGATATAATTTTGTTGATTTTTTTAGTTCACCTCTGAAATTCTTCTGCTTTGAGCCTGAGAAAAGCATGTGGAGCCCCTCCCTTAGTTAAGAACCAAGAGATACTGGGTACTGGGATTCCTGTATAATGTATCTGCTCATCCAAGGGGCAGATCTCATCTGAAGATACTGAATTAGAGGTGGTCACTTGTCCTTCCCATCATCTCTATCAGTCTCCAAGAATATGATGAAGATATCTTAGATGTCAAAGGTCACAGGTCTGACATCTTAATGGCCATCCCCAGATAAGCTCTCTGTCTCCTTGAGCGACAGAACTACTCCTTTTCAGTGTCCTCTGCTGTTTCAACCCATATGTGTTCCATACTATTTTTCCCACATAACTTTATTTGCTGAATAAATGATTATTTGTCAATATGTACATAACCACAAAGAGTGAGTACTAGATTGAGAGCAAAGTATTTGGGTTCTAATAATCAAAGCCACTTCCCAGCTATGAGGGCTCAGGCGAGGAGCTGGACCCGAGGAGCTGGACCTGAGCTCAACTTCCTCAACTGTAGGCTGTGCAGGCCTGCGTGCCCACCACACAGGTTTATTGCAAGGTTCAAATGCAGGAACACGTGAAAGGGCCATGAATACAACCGGCAGCAATACAGATGTAACAAGTAACAGCGATTAAATTTCAAGTTGAGGAATATTTTCACATCCTTGGTTTACACTGATGTAGTCAACAGAAAGTGGCAGAGTAGCTAGCTGGTCACTGATGAGAAGGAGCAAGCCATTCTTCAGAGTGGAAAGAATTCTAGTAGATTCTATACCCTGTCCCAGTAATGTTTATTCTTGTTCTTAAGTAATATATTTTACATAACTTCATGTTACACATGGCTAACCATTAAACAATACCACCTTAGTGCCCTCAGCCCTAAACTTCCCAAATTCCATGATGTCAGAGACCCACTAATAACTCTCTTGAAGAAGCTCAAGGACCAGGATGTTCCTCATTTATTTACATGTGAAAAGAATTGAATACAGTCTCGATGGATGTAATGTGCACAGCCGACAGCAGCAAGACCTTTTGGGGCACAGAACACTGACTACAGCCTAGCATGCAAGTATCTGTACAGACAAATGAGTTTCTTCACTTATGAAAACAAAACAAAAAAGTACAAAAACATATTGGGAGATAAGTACAAGATATAAAATGCAACAAAAAACACAAAACAACAACCAAAACATATAGGTTTCCCTGAGAACTATACAGGGAAGTGACCAAAGAGCACCTCCACAGTGCTGGTCAGGTGGCTGTGAGAGGGTGCAGAAATGATTCTAGACACTTACTGGCTAGTGCTGCGTCTATGGCCAGTTGCAGATTATAGGCTGCTGAATTGCTAGGTCAGTGGTGAGGCTGTGCATCCCAACTCTAAGTACCAGAACATTTGGCAGTAGCACCCAGAACAGAAAACGCCAACTGTGTAGATAGCAAAGGGTCAAGAGAACCTCTTTTATGGTAACTACGGATTCGCTGAGAGACTTTGAGAAAAATCTTAGAGTCACATATGGGCAAAATTCAGTGGACATCAGGAGTCCCACTCAAGCCCCTTAAGTCCTCCTTGGGCAGAGTGTCTTTTTGGTCTCAGAAGTTATTTTTGTAAAGCAGAGAAAGCAGGATCCACCTGCAAAGCTGTACATAGAGCATGTGTTTCTTATGACAGCGTTGTCATGTGGTATATACACTCATCATTATTACTGTTGCTCCACCTTACTTTAAAATTTAGAAACATTCTGGAAGGCTGAGGGCACTAAGGTGGTATTGTTTAATGGTTAGCCATGTGTAACATGAAGTTATGTAAAATATATTACTTAAGAACAAGAATAAATGAACTTTTGCTTTTAAATATGGTTGCACATGGGCAAGACTGTACCTCCGTCCATGTAGTGTCACACAGAACCTCTGAGTAAGACAGTTTGAAGTTTTGGGAAGATGGCTCAATGGGTAAAGTGCTTCTTGTACAAGCATGAGGACTCGAGTTTGCGTCCCCAGCATCCACATGAAAAGCCAGTTGTAGCTATGCACACCTGTAATCACGGTGCTGGAGAGGCTGAGATAGAAGGAGATCTAGGGTTCCCTGGTCGGCTTCTCTAGAATATCAGAGAACTACAGGTTCACTGAGATATATGTTTAAAAAAAAATGAGGTAGAGTATGATTGAAGTAGTCTGTGATGTAGACCTCTGCTCTACACACACACACACACTTACAAAGATAGATCTATATTCTCACTTTTACCTGAGCTATCCCAGCCAGCCAGGACTCAGTCATTTAAAAGACAATGCTGGATACTACTCATTTGAAGCTGAAGGAAAATTCTGAACATGAAAGAATGCTCTTAAATCTCCCTTTTAATTAAAGTATTGGTTGCCTGCATTTCCCCCGAGCTTTAGTGCATTGTCTATGAACGGGAACTTACAGGGGGCTTTGCCTATTAAGCTACTTCATCTGAAAATGGAACTCTATCAAATTTACAGTCTCTCTTTAGTGTCTGGCACTGAGTAAATGTGGAAGGCTTTAAATAGTATGATTCTATCCGTTTTGTTGGCTTGGGCTACAAAGCTGAAACTAAAACACATTGTCAAACAATGATAGAAAAGAACAAGGATTCAAGATGAAGCTAAATTACTGTGAAATACAGACAAAGTCAGGGAGATAGAAGAGAATTCCGGAACCTGTTATTAGGCAAAGTTTTTACTGACATGGAGACTGACCAACACATAAGGCTCCATATCGATCTCAGGGTTCAGAAGGGTTTCACGGAATATTTCAACAGCAGAAAACTGTTGCTGCATTTTGAAAATAGTGGGTGCTCAAAAAGTACTGAATGACTAAATGGATGATGGGTGGCAAAGAGAAAGAGCGGGTAGATACACTGGTAACATCATGACCGATGAGGCCTGGCCAGCCAGTGGCAGGTGACAAATGTTACAATAATTAAGGAAGATGCCAGGGAGGATTGTGGATGCTCCAAGTTCTGAGATGGGCCCCCCACAGCCAAAGAGCCAGAATACCTATTCTTCCCAGTTTTCTCAGGTCGAGTGAGTTCAGGAACGTGGAGAATCACATTGGCAAAAAACACCTGATGGGCTATGTATGACCCTTCCTTTTTCAGAGCCCTGCTCTGGCTGTTCCCCAAACTCCCTGAAGAAGAAACAGTTCCTAACCAAGAACTCTGCTTAGCAGACTAGAAGCAGAAGAGGGATCAGGTTTTTGTTTTTTTGTTTTTTTTCCCTGAAAGTACAGGTTGTACATTCAGGGCACTGCAAATTATTCCACTGGCAGCATGCCTAAGAAACTCCAAGAAGGAATAAACAGCTGAGCATAGTGGTGCACATGTGTAATCCCAAGGTTTGGGCGGTTGAAGCAGTATGGTTCTCATGTAGCCAAGAATAGTCTGTTACACAGGCAGTTCTTATAATTGTAGGTTGCACACAGATGTCTAAAAACCCCAAATTACCAAATCAGACTGTCAGTATGTTCTTGGAAATATCAGTTTTTACTGTAGTCATGTTTGGAAAAGTCTGATAGGCTGATTTCAATGCTGAGATCTGGTTACCGCCCCTTCTGAGGCATTCTCTTGATTCTCTTGATTGGTTAATAAAAGTCGCTGATAGCCAATTAGTTGGATAGAAAGAGTATAGGAAGGCGGGACTTCCTGAGATTAGAACAGAAACCCTGCGTTTTACACAGAAGATTAGCTCTTTCTACTAGGAGACATGGAAGCAGATAGATGGGTTTGAGAACGCTGGAAAGAAATCACAGGCACATGGCAGTTTGGGATTAGGTGATCCGGGTTAACTTAGAGTAGCTAATTGAGAGTCTGCCCAGCTAAGGGTTAAGTGTTGAAACATTAAAAGACCTTGGTGTATTTAATTATTGAGGAAAGGATCTTGGCAGCTTATAGGCCCTCAGTCCAGGCAATCCAGGGCCATCGGACTCCTGGACTCCAATCAAACTCCAGCAAATCTCCTGCCAAGCCACCAGTAATTCTACCAGCCTAATGTAACAACATATATTACTTAACAGAGTTTAAGTTACAGGTGGTGCAAGCCACGCTTGGTCCGGGGAGCTCTTTCCCCAGGATAAATCAGGCCACCAGTTAAGGTGGGCCCGGCCCGTCGGCTGATATCCTGCCAGGCTGCCCACTGCTCTGTCAAGCCGTAGCCTAATCTTACATTTATACTTATTAATAAATACAAGTGATAATTATATTGCAGTTTCATAGTCACTTGTACATATTTTACATTATAATACAAGTGTTTGTATTTTAATAAAAATAATGTTTTATATTACCTAAGGACACCCTGTTCAGGGGCTCTGCATAATGATATGAGATTTGATGGGGAGCCAGGAGGCCAGTGTTGGAGGTGGAGGGCACCTGTTGTGGAAGCCATCATGTCTACCATGATGCAGTTTCTAACTATATTTAGGGCAAGGTGGAATGATGAGAGTACTCATTAAAGACACCATGGAATGATGAAAATATTCATTGTGGTAGAAATTGTGCTCAGTGGCTGGGTAAAGAGGGGGGAGGATTAGCAGTTGGTATACAACTTGAGTGTATTTTCTCCAACTGAGAAGGAACCTATTGGTGCCACTTTCCAGCAAAAATATCTTGAAGCCTAAATAAAGAACCCATTGAGTAGGATGCTTTTTGTATGCTCATGACGGTCCTCTGTGGAGGTGACAGAGTTATTGGGTCTATCCATCATAACTTATGCTAGATGGATGCTGATGCTGATTCTGGCACAAGACAATTTATTCAGATGGATCATCCCATTACCCTTTCTCAAGCACCTCAAGTGTAGTACCATTACCCGCATTTCAATGATAAGGAAATGGAAGACAGAAAGTTTGAATCACTTTTTGAAGATACCAAAGCTGCATCTTCATGGGGCTGGGGTTACTGTCCATGAAATTGGACCTAAGAGCCTTTAAGTTCTCCACGATGATCCCAGGCAACCTAGCTCTTTGATCCACATTTGAGTCCTACAAAGCAATAAATAACTGGTGTGTCTAATCTCCTGAAGCAAATGAGAAGCTTTCTTAGCTATTTGCAGCTTTGGCTTTCTGCCTTCTGATCTGGTGGTGGCTTTTATACATTGTCTTGGAAAGTACATAAAAGTTGTTCCATCCTCATTGAAGGCTCCCACTCAAAAGTTGCTTCTGTACCAAGTGACACCCAGTCCCTGAATGTCATAGGAAATTGCTTTTAAGTTTTTTGGCCCAGAAACTGAGTTTGAACATGAATTTACAGATGCCAGTGATGCTTAACAGCTGTATACAGCTTTTCAGACAGAATGTATCACTGAACAGTGGTCCCATGATGAGCTCTGAAGCCAAGAATACCTGGGTATTGGTCTGGAGCTCTTCCATTTACAGGATCTTGGGTCCTGAATACTGAATTTAACTGATGTGTCTCAGTTCCCCACCTTTTAAAGGTGGAGATAATAACATTTGCAGACTGAAATTATTGTGAAGATTAACTCAGATAAGCTTCCTAGGATTAATGCCTCTTGGAGCTTGAACAAATGAACAGACACAGAGCCCTTATGAAAATACATCACAGATTAATGCATGTGAGCTTCTCAGTATAGTGTTTAAGGCATGGTGCTTTATAAATGGTAAATTGTAATGATAATTCCATTAAAATATTAGATACTGTGCATTTTATTTCTTGGTTAGATTAATGTCCTCTATACCATATCAGTGCACCTGTTTTAAATGCTTTCTGTTTTCTTGTTTATTTTCAGTGATTATTGCAAGAGCCTGAGCAATTAGATGGCTCAACAAATACACTGCTTTTGCAGGTGAAAAATATGAGGTTCACTGAGAAGAAAAAAACTTGCCAAAGTCACTAAGTTGGTTGCTATTTTTTGCTGCAGCTCAGAACAAACACTCACTCTCCTTTCTTCCCTTTCTTCAGGATCCCTTGCAGAGCATACTGCAAAATCAGAGTGTAGAATGCTAACTGATGCTTTCTGAAGACAGCAAGCAAGTCCATACAAGGCAAGTGACTGTCCTCAAGTCTCTACCTAGCTACCCTCATAGCCTTTAGGCAGGTCCTGAACACTGGAGCTCAGGTGAAGGGCTCTCTACTTAGCAATGAAACAAATGCCCCATATTTAGACCTGATGCTGACACCAGCCCATCTACCAAGTCCATCAACAGCCCTGACCCTGCTCAACATGTTTCCTCACAGTGGCAGCAGAGGAACAGCATGGATATGCGTTACCACTCTTAGCACCACATTCTTTCTCCTGCCTTTGCATTAACGGTCCCTTGTTCTTGGAACTCTCTTGTCTCTTCACTGAGCAAAACCTCCTGGTTCCTGGTGGCTTTCAGTAGCTTCCCATCCTCACCCTCACCTTGCTGATATCTATAATCCTCTTATGTCATCCATAGTATGGGCCACTGCTAGGATTACTTATGATCTGTTAAATTTCTGGCTGCCTTGTTACCTTGTATTACACTTGTATTGAGATTGAGAGCACTTGTAATTTGAAAATCTGTAATACCAGAAGTCCTAAAAACCCAAACCTTTTTGACTATTGACATAATTTCAAAAGTGAAAAATTCCACACTTGATCTCATATGGCATGCCACAGTTAGAATGCAGTATGATAAAAATATTACAAATACCATATAAAAGTAACACTAGGCCATGAGTATAAGATATGTATGATATATAAATAAATTTTGTGTTCAGACTTGGGTATCATCCATCACACATCTGATTATGCATATGCAAATATTCCAAAATCTGAAAAACAACAACAACCAAAATAGAATTTGATGTTCTTCAGCTTTAAGCATTTTGGATAAGGGACACATTCAACCTATACAGAGTATAAAAACAGTATCACTAGCAGTAGCTTTTTTCTCTCAGAGAGAGTAAATCTGAAGTTTGTATTTCAATACAACCCCTTTTACCATGGTCAAAGCAGGCTCTCACTGTGACTGGAATGGTCTATATGTTTGTGTTTCCCCAAGTCTTATGTAGAAACTCATGTCTCCAGGTGATGGTTCTACAAGATGCAGCCTTTGGGATTGTTAAGGTTGGGATTGAAAGGCTAGGGCCCTTCCTGGGGTGAGTAAGTAACCTTGCAAAGAAGACCCTGTAGAGCTCCCTAGCCCTTTCCACCAAGTGAGGGCACAGCAAGACAGTGCCATCTAGGGACCAGAGCACTGGCTTTCAAGCAGACATTGGCTTTGCATGCATCTTGACCTTGGTTGGGCCTCTCAGTCTTCAAAGCTTTGAGAAATAAATGCCAGCTGTTTATAAGCTTCTGGATTTGTGATGTTTTGCCAGGAGCCTGTACAGACAAATAGGACTCAAGTAACACGATGTCTTCTCTCCTATCTCTGTTGTTAGCAACTCTGTTCAAACTTATAAGGATACTATGTTCTGCTTCACCTCCCCCCTGCCACTCAGCACTCCTTCCTTTCCTTTGCCTCTGCCTTCTCTGTCACCTGAAGTGAACCACTGCTCTATTACACAGTCCAGTTTGGTAGGAATGTTCTTTTCTTATAAGCATGAGAAGTTCTGAATGCATGTTACGCAACCATGTGTTATAATAGCCATCAGGTATATAACATATATAACTTTATATCATGTAAGTGTAAACATTTATAAACTGTATGTATCATACACCTATATGAGGTAATATGTGTGGAGTATATAGGCTGGGTGACCCAGGAAAACAGTTGTGGAGATAGAGTGAGGTCAGGGACATGTCCAAACCCCAAAAATCTCAATTGAGACCAAAAACATCAAATCTTGAGACCAGCAGGAGAAAGGATTTTCCCCTCCCTGTTCTGTACCTGCCTACCTCAAGGCACATAGTTCTGCTACCCCACTCCTACAATTCTCCAGGTAGTCACACAGTGTAGCACCTGGAATTCCTCCCTATGTAAATGAGGTACCCCAATACCTTAAGTTCTACCCACCCTTGAATACCTTCCCACTTCCCAAAATTAATATAGCACTCATTCACCCTGAAATAAAGACATATAAAATGTTTTACTAAATACAGCCTGAGAGCTGTTTTAATGTCATCTAAAAGAAATGCAACACTCAGATCTTTGGAGAAGGTTTTCTCCCATCCCAACACTCCCACTGGACTGGAATCCTACGAACCCCACCCCACCCATTAATAAGTCTGCCCCATCCTTTAAGGTGCAGTGTGTGGTGGCACCCCGAGAGCAAAAGCAGAACTCGGAATAACAACATGAAAGTCTGTGTAAACATCTCTTTCTCTTACACACAGGAGTCTCAAGGTAGAAATAGGATCTGTTTGCACATGGACACTCCCTTGGTCCCATTTACTCTGAGCATTGCCTTGGTTGTAACCAATGTCTGGGTCTCATTTGCACTGGATACTGCCTTACCTAGCTTGTGGTTTTGCTAACTAAACTAAACGATACGTCCTATAAAAGATCATTTGCTTTGGAATTAATCTTTAGAAGCCAGGAATGACCAAAGCATTTACTTCATCTCAATCTTCCCAAACCACTTTCTTCCCTGTCAAATTACAGATGCAATCATTCTTTAAGGGCCATGATGATGACAATGAAAGCAAGGGAGAAGCATCATTAAAGAACATCATCTCTTATGGGAAACCATTTGAGTACAAGAATCCTAGCTTGCTTTGCTATCTAGTGGCAAACAATTAAGAGATCTCATTTGAATCAAGATGGAGGGTGAAGACAGACACCTGAGGTTATCCTCTGACCTCTGTGGAACATGCACATGCCCTCACATAAAAACACAAACATATATGTACAATGAAGAAAATGATGATGATCAAAGTGTCTTTGCTCACATGATTTTCAGACTTAAAAAGCAATGCACAAGATACAATTTATCTAATGAGAGGTGCTGCCAGTTAATAGAATGTGTTGTTATTGTTTTATCCCTGGCTGAAATGGAAGTCAAGTATGGCTTAATAAAAATTCACAGCTAAATGCCAGAAGAACTCTCTGATGGTCTGAATACACATGGCCCTCATGCTTGGTCATTAGGGAATGACACTAGCTAGAGGTGTGTCCTTGTTGGAGGAAGTATGTCACAGGAGGTGCACTTTGAGGTTTCAATTGTGCAAGCCAGGCTCAGTATTTCTCTCTTCCTGTTGCTTGTCAATCTGGACGTAGAACTCTTAGCTACCTCTCCAGCACCTTTCTGCCTGTGTGCTGCCATGCTTCCCACCATGCTGATAGTGGACTAAACCTATGATGGTAAGCAAGCCCCAAATAAAATGCTTTCCTTTGTAAGAGTTTTCATGGCCATAGTGTCTCCTTGAAGCAACAGAACACTGACTAAGACAAACTGTCACCTCCCTAGACCAATGGATATGTTTGAAGCCCAGGTGTAAGCATGGAGACAAAGGCACACCCTTATTACAGGAATAGGGGAGAGATTTCTGGAAGCTTAGAGGGGTAGGGCAAATACTTCCTGGCCCAGCCCAGAATCCTTTATGGATGGATCTAGAATACAAAGAGGAGCTGAGAGTGCGACACTACAAAGTGCCATTTGAGAGGCTTGATATTGAAAATGATACATTAAAGGGTTGGATTCAGAAGGCCAGTGGATTAGAAACTACTCTCTGCGTCAGGGACGAAGCTAATGAGGCTTTTCTTGTCACCATCTGTAAAAGTTTATTACTGATACTTCAAAGGCAGAGAGCAGGGGAGGGGTGATGAGAGGTGCTGCTCCTCGTACAAGGAGAGCAGGAAATAGAAGATGCTGAGACTGGAAAGGCGAGAGAAAGGGCTTCCCTGTCTGCTGAGAAGGAACCAAGTCCTTGAGATATTCCCCTGGATGCCAGTGGCTGGTGAAGGTTTTGGGGTGGGAGCCGAAGGGAGGTGATGGAGGATTAATCAACTTTGATAGACTGCATCTGGCCTGCCACTCTGTACTCCCTGCTGGCAGCAGCATTCAGGGATCTCACACACTCATGGTTTCTTTCCTGGAACTGGTTGGAGGTGGCCTAATCATTTTTCAGTTTCAATCTACTTAACATTTTGTTTTCCTTGAGCCTGCATCCTGACTCCATCACCATGCCTGGGGATGCAGAGGGGTTAGCAGGCAGCTTGTACTAGGACTCTGGTTATCCAGGCACAAGCTGAAGATGAAGTCCTCTGAGTACACAGCAAGTGATTTCCAGTGGTGTCCAGTTAGTGCATATGATGACCATGATGGTGATGACACTCTGTGCTTTGTATGAGTTTCTAGTGTCTTCTCAGACACTTCATCAGTCCATTTATTTGTGATAGAGAACAGGTGACAAGCTCAAGGGCAAGGTGGTAGAGAGCTATTGAATTGAAATGCTATCGAGTGCTTTCTACAAGGCCTGTGATTGGTGCAGTAGGGCCTAAAAGTACCAACTGAATTGCTGCAGTGGGACAATTTAAGAATCAGGGTTTATCCAGAATTCCCAAGACATGTTTCTTTCATGAAACTGGCCAACATCAGTCACTAAAACATGATGAAGTAGTTTTGAAAAAAATTTTGCAGGCCTTCAAATCCAAACAACATTACTGGATAGATGACCCAGCCATTCAACTCCTGGGAACGTATCAGGAGAAACAGAAACGTATGTCCACTCAAAACTTTGTAGTGAGGGGCTGGAGAGATGGCTTTGCGACAAGAGTACTGGCTGCTCTTCCAAGGAACCGGGATCCAATTCCCAGCCTCTACATGGTGGATCACAACTATTTGTAAGTACAGTTCTAGGTGATCCAACACGCTCTTCTGGCCTCCTCATGCATTAAACACATGTGGTACACAGACATACATGCAATCAAAATACCCATACATGTACAATAAACAAATAAATTAAAAATTATGATGAAAGTTCAGTGGTACTATATTGGTCAGTGCTCTCTCTGCGAGAAATACCTGACAGAAGCAACTTGAGAGGGGATGGAACTATGTTAGTTCCCAGGTCAGGGCAAGTAGTCTATTATGGACGGGAAGTACGACAGCTGGAGTGCCCTCGTCTGTGGGAGGAGGAATGTGTGGAAACCGTGTGCTACATAGAACATGCTGAGAAGAAGGGGCAGGGCACAATACTCACAGCCTAAATCTATTCACCTATATCAGCTACCTCATTCCCTCATCCAAAAGTTTTACAACCTTCGAAAAGAAAAGAATGCCATTAGCCAGGGATCAAGTGTAGAAACACATGAGTCTATGAGGGATGGTTCACATTCAAATAGTGACAAGTAAACTAACCAGAATGTGGGGATGACTTGAATGCTCAAAAGACACGTGGATAAAGAAAGTATGATATAGCTTTGCTATGGTATATCATTCAATCGTAAAATGAATGGCACACTAACACATAGTACAACATGGGTGGCGGTAAAACTTAAGGGAGCCAAACAGAAATCACCATGTGTCACATAATTCTAGTCATAGGCTGAATCTGGAAAAATAATTCCAGGGGCAGATTAGGGGTTATCTAGGGCTTAGAAGGTGAAGGAATAGGAAAAGTAATAATGGGTACAGGAATTTTGCATAGAATATTATAATGTTCTAATGTTGCATGGTCTCAGAACTCTGTGAGCTGACTAAAAGCCCTTGAATTGTACATTCTGAGCTAGTGAATTGCATGGTTTATGGAATACAGCCTCAAAAGTGATATTAAAGTTTACAAATTAGAATTTCATACATGAAGCTTTAGATTCTAGCTCTTTTGAGTGAAGTGATATATGAAATAGATCATGGGCCCTCCCACTATACACTGAGCATTAGGTCCCACATCTGTGCAGGGTGCAGAATACCAGCTCCTGGGCTGCTACAACTACTCAACACAGTACTTACAGTACTTCACATGAAGTGTTAGCATCATGTTTTCTGCAAGCAGCTGACATTTTAAAAAGGACATAGAGCTGTTACCCAAACATAATGCCTTAAGTAGACACAGTGATTTCTGAAATAGCAAATGGCACCAAGTGCACAATGAGTCACACTGGTACACTGTCAGGAGAGCTACAGAGCTTAAGCCTTTAGTGGTCTCTGCACGAGATACAGCAAAGGTAGCAGCCCTGAAGAAGGCAGCCCCCGGACACTGGTGCCAGCCATGAAGAAGCAATTTATTTTTCAGCAGCCCCATACTGAAAAAATAATACATAGGGAAATTACTAAAGAGCCTGCATTTGGGGCTGAGGAAATGGCTCAGTGGATAAGGTGGTTGCCATGAGAACATGAGGATGAATCTGGATCCTCAGAACTCATCTAAATGTTAGGTGGGCATGGCAGCTTCCTGTAATCCCAGTGCTCAGGAAGCGGAGACAGATGATCCCCACAACAATTGGTTAGCTAGATTAGTTGAATGTGTGAGCCTTGGGTTCAAGTGAAAGATCCTGTATCAGTATTTTAGAATGCAGAGCAATTTAGGAGACACCAGACATTAACCTTTAGCCTTCACATACAGACACGCACATACATACACACACACACACACACACACACACACACACACAGAGGCACATGCACACTTTGTTTTTTAAGAGCCTGCATTTGTCAACCTCATTGGGACTGAATGTGTATGAAACTTAAGCAGCATGCCTATTTCTTCCTTGTCTTTTCTGTCCAAGCCCTAGAATAAAGGCTCTGTTGGATAATTGCATCCTCCCTGTGGGCCATCTGGACAGAGAACTGAACTAAACTGAGATCTGGACAGCCAGGTTTGCACAGGCAGGCAGACAGACATCTGACTGGAACAATTGGTAATGGCATTATCACAGCAGAGATGAGAATGTCCTAATAGGCTACATTAATCCCCTATGCAGCTTACATGTCACCTCCATTCCTCGAGGCACTGCTGAGACTGGGGCTGGATTCCAAGAAGGAGGAGGTCCATTAGTGATTAGTTTCCTGCATCTGAAGGGTAATGCTGGGGAGAGGGATTCTCATAGCATGGTGAGGGGCAAAAGCTGGAACAAAGGGGGCAATGACAAGAGAAAACTAGAGGTTGAATACAGGGAATGTTCAAAGGCTAGAGCTCTTTGGAGGCACAGCAGGTTGCCTGAGAGATGGAGAGTTCTGGGGTACTACTGTGGGACCATTACTGGCTGCTTGATGACTTGGGTAAACTCAAAGTCAACCCAGGCTTTGGGAACTCCTTATTATGCTGAGACTGTATCTTTTCAGAAATCCTGTCTTGGTTCCTGTCATGCGGAATAACTTACTGATGGTTAATGAATGACAGGATGAAAATAACACTGATCAGAGTTTCCTGGGCTCTACTCTACAAATCTCAGGGTGGGCTATGCTGAATACAATCACAGTTTGAACATTCCAGATTCAAAAAAAAAAAAAAATCAAACTTAGAATCGAAAATGGTCTGAAATCTTAAACATTTGGATTAACAATACAGAAAATTCCTTAGCACAAAACCCTGTTTCAGACTCAAGATTATTTTCAAATATAATTTATCATTATGCCCAAAATCCCTGAATCATAGTAGGTGCTAGATTTTCCAAGCAATGTGGAAGTATCCCAGTGAAAGACCCGGGCGAGGGAAGTCCCTCTCCCGACACTCGGGATATCACGGCCACCCAAAAACTCGCAAGAGACCTTCTTGATGCAATCCCAAGAGGTTTATTTCGGGGGGGTGGGGTCAGTGCACAGAGGGCACAACTCATATCCCACGCAGGCGTAGAGGAGATCGCAACGCCCAGTTACCTGAGGGCGAGGGTCTTATAGAGAAGCATCACAACTCAAGGGGGTGGGGGGGATTCCCAAGTGGAAAGTACCAACCCATTATTTAGGTAGTCAGCGGAAACACATCCTCTACTCATTGTTCTCAGGAAGAATCTAATCTTATTTCACCATCTACTTTGTGGTCAGCCAGTTCCTGGGACCCAGGGCCCAAGATAGTCATCTGTTTCATGATTAACTAGTTCCTGGGACCTGGGGCTCATGACTCGACTGATCTTTATTCCTGATTCCATTCTTTTATGGTCAGCTAAGTTCCTGGAACCTGGCTGGCCTGGCCTGCTAAGGGGTCTTTTAAATTTTTCCATTCTTTTCACCAGCTTCCCAACTGCCACCAGTTCATGGACTTAATAGTCATGCCAGGCTTCTCTTGGTCCTCAACCAGAGGTTTGCCTTTGAAGTGATATCTTCCTTGATGGAGGAACAGGGTCTTATTTCAAACATTTTCCACCAAAGGTGTTTTAAAAGTGTGGATGTGTGAATGAGTGAGAGAAAGAGAGAAAGAGAGAGAGAGAGTAAGAGAGAGAGAGAGTGTGTGTATACGTACTTTATTCTGAGAAAGCTGCATTCTTATTTGGGACTAAAGAGTCACATAGTGCTCTGGAACCATTTTCCACTTAAGCCCAGTAATAAAGGACACACTGGACAAGGTGCAGAAATTATGTTATCCCCTGGAACTAGAGATGAAGTGGCTCATAGCAAGACTCTGCCATTAGGGACATCTGACTGCTGTTGTAACCTACAAGGGACCCTACCTCTGTGCCTAAGCTGGAAACAACTTGTAAAATTTCAGAGGAGGCTGAAGATGAAGAATGTGTGCAGCCGCAAACACATCTAACTTCTTTAGATAAAATCCTTATTGAATCCCTTCTTTGGCTGCTTTTTAGCAAGCTGGCTTCTTCCTCTTACAAACTATGAGAATTACTTGAACAGCAAGGACTGTAAGCCAAGGTCTTAAGCTAAATAGTCAATAGATCCAGAAGCAAGAGAGGAGCTACTCACAGGCACACATAGGCTACAGGGACAGGGGATGGGTAGTCATGAGTGGTGATGAAATAGTCATGATAGAGTTCTACGCCATGGTCTAATCACAAGTCTCTCTAGCCAGGGTAACAAATGAGGGGTGAGGAAACCTTGCTACCTATAAAAGGATCAGGTTTAGCATAAAAGCAAAGACCTGAGTGCAAGTGAGATCCTTGGTTAAGCAAGTTTCAAATGAAATAAAGTTGTCTGCACAGAACATGGGGCTGGAGGTGAAGCCTTAGGATGGGCTCTGAGCTCATGACTGAAGATGCTGACAGTTCTAGTATATGCTCAGGGGACTGAAGTCTGATTTCTGCTATTGAGCTAAAAGATATAAGCCAGTGACATAAGAAGAAACGTCCTAAAATTCCACATTTTCCTTTGATAACCTGCTTACAATGCTTCTCTTAATTAACAAGACCCCACACTATCAAACAGCTGCCAGCTTCAAACGCTTCTGCAGAAGGGGAGCTTTGATCACTGTGGAGTACAGTGTGTCTAGAATGAACACAACAACTTTGCACAGCCTAAATCAGACAGACGTTGATCTCGTGCTTACACCACTCAATCTAGTATTCTGAAGACTCATGGTGAGCGTTACCCTGGGCTTGACTTGGAGCAGCTATAGGCATCAGTGAACAAGTTAGATAGTAGTTCATCATCTCCAGCCTGTGGGACACACATGGGTCATCAGTCAGCCTTTCTCTCCTTTCAATGCACAATGTATTCACAGGTGATCAAAGTAGAAGGTGTGACCCTTCTTTCTGAGGACATTCTGTAGAAAAGATTTCTGTTGGCAACTGAACACAGAAGTTTATAAATTTGATTTTAGTTTTGAAAATTCTCTCTTCAATTTCCTTTCCTTTTCTCTGTTTCCTTTCTCACTAAGTGCAGAGAGAACTATCATTGGTGATTTCATCCAACAATCTCAGCCCTGCCTATAAATCACTTTAAGCTTCCTGGAGAAAGTAACAATGCCTATCCTAGCATTGCTACAGGAAAGATTCAGGTGCACTGAGAAGCGGGTGACTCATGACTTCCATAGATTGCCTGGTGGGAGAAGCTCCTCCTGTAAAACATAAAAAAATGTCACCTCATATTATGCCTCCATGTGATTCTGTCTCTGAAGATAGTTCTAGCAAGTTGTGACAGTGTTTGCATGTACAAGAAAAATATGGCAGAAAAATGTTGAGGGAAACAGAAAAACCCAAAGTGAATTCAAATGGTAGGATGTCTCTGAACTACAACAGTTTTCCTCTCCAGAGTCATTAGTGCTAATTACTAACAACCACCCTGGTGACAAGTGCTGGCAGTTACTAGCTGCTAATTAGCTTCAATTTACCATTCTGATTGTGTGGTCACAGGTATGTATTTGCTAGGGGAAGGAGGTCTTCTTTCTTCTAGACTGCCCTTACAAAGCACCCACCTACTGGAAATGTTCAGCTTAACCCAGGGTGAGATGGAGGTACACATTTCAAACTGCTTGGGGCATCATAGTCACCCAGAGGGATCACAAAGGAGCAGCCTGAACTCCCACCCCATCCTAGCTTTTGATTTATAGGTCCAAGTGTATACGCACCAATGGTGCTCATGCCATTGGCCCAGGGCCAACTGGTGAGAGCCACTGTCTCCATCAGGACTGAGCAGAGGCCAGGTGCCTCTCACCACCTGCACTATAGGGTAGTTCAACACAGGGACACACCACACTGTGAAGGTGAGTATGCCATGCTGCTCTGAGGGGCATCTGATCAGACTGATTTTAAAAATAATTAGTGTCTTCCCCAAACCCAAGTATTCTGCAGCCTCTCTCTTTCTCATTTGGCCAGAAATAAATCAAAGAAAGATAAAAGAGGACAACAATGCATATTTACCTGGGCTTCACCTAGCTAAGAGGTCTAGATAATTAGAACAAAGCCTCAGGCTACACTTTTGACCTCATATGTGGCTTTGAAGTTGATCCACATTTGAGACCTAAAGACCTAGAGTGCTTGAATATAGGAATGACATAAACAAGCTGGAACCTACTGATAAATTTGAGAATAATCCTGTGTGGAGAGCTCATTCTGCTAGTTAACAAACTAGCCAGCCTGTGTGTGCAGAGAGACAGGGACAGACAATAACATCTTCCTCTATTAAGCCCGAATCATGCTCAATGTATTCTAAAGACATTAATTAGTCCTAATGGCTGCATCCACCTTGTGCAGAGGTGGTGGGGATACTGGGGGATGGACACACAGTACATTCCAGGTTCCAAGACTCCTTTCTCTGAGTAGTTTAAATATCTTTAATTACTTACCATAGCTTCTTCACAGATGAAGAAGAGGGTTAAGGAACTTGGTCAATGTCATTTTCCATTAAAGGATGGAATTAAAAATTTTTAACTCAGACTGCCCAGCTCTGGAAGATGCACAAGCAATCACACTAGATCCTACTGCCTCAGCTGGCCAATGTCATTTTATCCATGTGTCAAGCCTTTTGAGGTTAAAAGTTGAGTTTCCTTTGAAACTGAAGTCTGTGGTACCTGCCAGGTACCCCTGGTTGTTCCTTGACCTTGGGTAGAGGGTACCAGGACAGTGCTAAGATATCAGGCAATCTGCCACACACACATACACAGTGAATCTCTTTATGTTTTCCAGATGAACTATTAAATGACTGAGAACAAGCTGGGGTAGCCAGATTTTGTTCCCATTTGGACAGATGTTTCCACATGTGGCAGCTGTACACAGGTACCTTCACACACAGCTTTTGTGGCTGATAGTTCTCCGTATTGTAATGCTACACACATAAGCTGTACCTGTGTGTCCACTGACTGATGTCTGGATGTGGAGACATCTGGAAGTTTTGTGACTGATGCACACAGTTATTGCATCTTCCTTAAACTTCCAAGGAAAGGAGATGCGAGACACAGCTCAGGAGGTATTCTCTTACCATTTAAGAGGTATTCTCCATGTTATCCATTTTGCTACTGTGGAGTGCATGGTATGGCTCAGCTTTGAATCATAAACCCCAGAGCACTTTGGATTGTTATCACAGCTTCCAAACATTCAGAGGATTTAGGCAACCTAAGCTTTGCTATAGCTGCCATTAATCCCATAAAGACGAGTCAGGTTTAGAGAATGGAATCCTCCAAAGCATCCATGGCAAGGACAGAATGTGTTCTGCTGGCAACAGACTGGTGAAAGGAATACATTTACAGAGAGGAGAACACACACACACACACACACACACACACACACACACACACACACACACACAGAGTTTAAAAATAATAGTCTTAAAAAACGAGCAGGCCTTAGTGCTGGGGATAAAGTGCTTGCTTATTGGGTAAAGTGCTACATAAGCATGGGGCCAGAGTTCTGATCTCTGGTACCCACAAAAAGTTGGGGGGTTGTATATGTGTAACATTGTCCAGGGTACAAGGGGAAGGTAGAGATGGGGGAATCCAGGGACTTGCTAGCCAGTTATTCTAGACAATGAGTGAGTTCTAAGTTCAGAGACCCTGTCTCAAAAACATAAGGCATTGAAATATTTATAATTGAGGAAGATACTCAGCACCAACTTCTGGGTCTTACACATGCTTGTGTGCTTGCAAACGTGAGTGTGTGCGAACACACACACACACTCACAAACATGCAAAGCAGTCCTTTGTGAAACTGTCTTCACAACAATGGCCACTCCACAATATGGCCTTTTGCCTTTCAGCACTTCTGGGCTTTTGATTTTTTTCACATAGGAAGGCTGGGGTTTAGGAAAGGACATGGTGTACCTGTGAGTTAGTAATACATCTGATCTTTCAACAGCCATCCATCATCATTATTAGTTGATGTGAAAAAAGTTCTTTATGGAAATCAAAATTATGCACAGAACTTCATTATGACATATAACATATCACAGAAGCCTGAGCTCCTACTCAATGTCTTTGGTCTTTTACATGCAGTCACATTTTCTTCTTAGGAAGATTGACATTGCAGCATGAACCTTAAGAAATGTTCACCTAAAATACTCAGCTAATTTATGGAAAAAAATAAAAATAGGAAATGAATCTCTAATAAGCTACAGCAAAGGCTCAAGAAACCAAAGTCACCATCCTCCTCACCCTCCTTTTGAGGCCTAAGTTACTCTATAAAACCCCAGGCTGGCTCCAAAATCACTGTGCATTTGCTAGGTACCCCAGCCTGGCATCCAACTCATGGTGAACCTCTGGTCTTACTTAGCCTCCTAAGCACTGGGATTACAGGTCTCAAGTTCAAAGTTTCAAAACATTTTTAAATGGAGAAAGGAAAAAGAGATACACACACACACACACACACACACACACACACACACACACACACACA
>CAJQZJ010033504.1:72350-109241 GCA_907164525.1 Lophiomys imhausi | reverse complement strand
CGCACCTGGATGTTTACGTGGATGCAGATCTGAACTCACCATTCATCTCACCTGGATGTTTACGTGGATGCAGATCTGAACTCACCATTCATCGCACCTGGATGTTTACGTGGATGCAGATCTGAACTCACCATTCATCGCAACTGGATGTTTACGTGGATGCAGATCTGCACTCACCATTCATCGCACCTGGATGTTTACGTGGATGCAGATCTGAACTCACCATTCATCGCACCTGGATGTTTATGTGGATGCAGATCTGAACTCACCCCCTCATGCTTATGCAGCATGCACCTGACTCTGTGAGCCATTTCCATTTTATCAGTTCAGGCACCATATGAAATCTCCCCCCACTTTCAAAGTATTGGGTCAGCTACAAATCCTGCTTTTCTTGAGCAAAAGAAGCTTCTAGCCAATCTTCAGGCCTTTGGAAGACTTATCTGTCATGCTGTCCCAATCTACTCCCTCTACCATTTGATCTGCCTCTTTCCCTGTCACCATCTTCCAGCCCAGGAGGATTGCAGCCAGTAGGTCTCTCTTGCCTTTCCAACCCTGGAGAGAAGAAGAAAACCTCCATGTCTCTGAGGACTGAGAAAGTTGCTTAGGTATTCATTCTTGGTTGGCATCACACATCTGCAAAAGCTTACAAAGAAGTTAAAAAAATAACTAAGGAAAACAGAAAGCAAAGGCCAAGTTCAGGCCCTGGAGGCTCCACAAAGGAACCTGTTCTCTACCATACCTCCCATGGGTGGAGACTTTTCTGTAGAACAAACAAGGCAAGAGGGGCCCTAGGAAGTTCTTTCTAAAATGCCACTAGAGTTTCAACCACAGAGACTTTTGACACTTACTAGTTTGGTACACAGATCTTCTGACTTAGCACAGTTTAAATGTTAATGTTTTATTTGTACTCCTTCCATTATGTCATATTTTAATTCATCAGGATGGAATTCTAGTCCATCTCAGTACAGAATGATAATTAGGGAAAGAACCAAGGAGTCCCATAACTTTCAAACAACAATCTTTATTGGTTGATCCATCCTGCTGGAGGTCACATCGCTGGGAGATGGGTCTCAGGAACACTGACAACAGGGTGTGGTGTCCAGCAGGAAATGGGGAGGACCAAAACTCTTGCAGTAGGGCAAGGTAGAACAATACAGAAGCAAGTAGGAAGCTGTGAGAAACAGCTGCCGAATAATGCTGCCCTCCAATGCTAAACAAAGAAACAAAAGCAAGGAATACTGACATGGACTAGAATATGTGAGAATCTATGCCTCAGTTCATGGGTAAACAACAGCATCTCTAGGAGACTCTACATCCTGGATCCTGGGTATGTTCACTAGCACACTGAACCCCTGGTTATTTCTGAATTGGTACTCAGAGTGGCTACAGAGAAGAAGAAATAATTCTCTACATTCCTCACCTGTATCCACCTGTCCAGCAGCCCCATTAGATAAAGATTCAGTGTAATGATATACATTGGTATTCTTTATGCATGAACAGCAATGTCTGAGATACAGAAGTGGGGCAGACATTTAGAAAATAGTTTGGCCATTCTTCAAAGTGAAACAGAGTCATCATATGACCCCAGCAATTTGACTCCTAGAGAATTGAAATGTATGCCCACACAATAGCTATATACATAAATATTCATGTGAAATTATTCACAATTGTCAGACCCTGAAAAATGCCCAAATGCCCATCAGTTAATAAAAACATTAAAAATGATGGCATGTGCATACACTAGAATATGATTTGGCCATGAAAAGAATGAAACACAAACGTTCATCTGTATGATTTTTCAGGTACCACATATTTCATATAAGCAGATCTCTTTGGTATGTGATCTTTAGTAACTGCTTGTAACTAGCCAAACTTTTCAGGGTTTGTATGTGTAATATCAGTTTGTGCTTCATTCTTGTGTATTTGTGTGTGTGTGTGTGTGTGTGTGTGTGTGTGTGTGTGTGTGTGTGCGTGTGTGTGAGAGAGAGAGAGAGAGACAGAGAGAGAGACAGAGACAGAGACAGAGGGAGAGAGGGAGAGAGAGGGGGAGAGAGAGGGAGGAGGGAGGGAGGGAGTGATGAGACTGCTCACATGCATTGGGTCTCTCTTTTTGGGTCATTAAGATGTTTTTAACTTTGGTGATGCCACTTGTAGAAATACGTATTTGAGCACACTAAAATCCACTGAATTATAAACTTGAAATATAACAAAAGAAATTTTGGCATATGAGTTACATTTCAATAAAGCTGTTGTAAGGATAAATGAAACAGTGTGGTTTGCCCATAAAACACTTAAAAGTTAGTAAAATGTATATCTCTTGAAATATTAACTAGGTTGGAAGTACAGACAAAGCAAACTTAACTAATTAATAGCTTTTTTTTGGAGAATGAGCTGGGTCAATTTCCTCTGTGTCATCTATCATAAAAGGCCTTTAATGCCTCTATTAAACATTTCTACTCATTGCATGAGGAGCTACTGCTTAACCATTGATTTTCTGATATTCCAGAAAATCAGATATAAGATTAAATGAAATAGTTTCTAGGAGGCCAGAGCCAACATCAGTACCTAGTCATTATATGAATGTATTCCAGAAAGAGTTCTTGCAGATCCACTGTATACAGGGCACTTCCCCTTTTCTTCAAGCATTTACCCTGCAACATGGGAAACTTCAAGGAAAAAGAGAAAGGATGGCAGACTCTTCAAAGAGGATGACAGGTCAGGGGAGTAGAGTGGCTTCTTTCTGTAGCCCCAGTATGTGGGAGCTGAAACATGAGGATTACAAATTTGGCCACCTCAGGCAACAAAGTGAGGCATTATCTCAAAAATAAGATAAAATAAGGAGGCCCATTTTAGCAACAAGTGACAGTAAGGGAGAATGAACTCCAGAGAGGAGGCAGAACTCACTAAGGACCTGGGATTTTTACAGTATGTCTGATGAGTAAACTCAGGATGTTCATTGGTTCACATGTCAAGTTCTCTGACAAACATAAAAAACCCACAGCTGTGCAGGGTCCAGAGCACAATCTTGCCTGACTAAGGTGAACCCTGTGCTGGGTGGGCCTTGAGGAGAGATCTGGGAGATAAGAGTGCAGGAGTCAATATACTGCAAAAGTCATCCCAATCTTTAAGGATAACATTGATTTTACTCTTGAGAACAAGAAGTTTCCATTCTCTAAATTTCCTTCTGTTCTCTTTGTACATAAATTAATCACCTATGCAGTGATTCCACCAATCTACCATTCATTTAAAACCCTGGTGTGCACACCCGGTGGAATGTTAGAAATACAGAGTCATTCTCACAGACAGGGCACCATGAAGCTCACAGCTGAGTGTATCAAATTGTAAATGTGGCAAATGCAACACCACTTTGGTAGCTTAAAGATCTGTGTTCAGGGATAAAACACTCATGTCTGGGAACTGGAACAGTCCTTTCCGAAGGCGACACAGATGCCCCAGAGGCAGACTGGCTAGAAACACACATGGAGGGATGCTGGGGCCATGTAGCAGTCCTTAAAGACAATGGCAGTAATAAGTCACAAGGGGCTTCCAAAGACCTACAACTGCAGGGGGAAGGTAAGACTGGTCTCTCCAGGGAAAGTAAGCTCTTAGATGACATTTTCTTGATTTAGTGGTATTTGGATGAGCAACAGATCACAGATCTCCCTTAAACCTGAGTGCCAACTGATCCATTCTCATCATCTTTCTGAAATCAACATGAATGGGCAGGCCCTATAACAGGTATGACAACCACTTCAACCAAAGTCTAGGATTTTCTGGTTCCTCTGGAGCTTCTCTTCATGTGGGGGTACAATCATCTGGCCAAAGTGCTGAGTATTTTAAAAGAAGGTAAAAACATTAAAAAACAAACCAAAAAACCTAGCTGCTCCATCTGGTTCCCATCTCTCCCCCTCCTCCCTCTCCTCACATGTTTCAGGGTCATGTCCACTCTGGACTCTCCCAGACATCCCTGTCCCTGGCTATGCTCTTCCACATATCTATAATAAATTTTCTTCACCATCCCTAGGAGCAGTCATGTCCTTTCTTTTCCTTTTGTTCTTTTTTTTTTTCACTCAGGAACCACAATTAAGAAAATGTCTACATGAGACTGCCCTGTAAGCAAGCCTGATAGGCATTTTCTTCATAAGTAATTGATGTGGGAGGAGGGCCCAGCCAACTGCAGGCTGTGACATTCCTGGGTAGGCAGACCTGTTTGGTGCAAGAAAATAGACTGAGCAAGCAAGCCATGGGAAGCAAGCCAGGAAGCAGCCTTCTTCCAAGGCCTTTGCTTCAGTTCCTACTTGCAGGTTCCTGCTTCAAGTTCCCTGGATGATAGGCTGACTACAAGCTGTTAAGAAGAAATAAGGCCTTTCATCCCTCCTTCTCCCCCCCAAAAAAGGTCAAGTGGGAGTTAAAGTGCTTACTGTGTAGGCATGTGGAGGACATAAATTCAGATCCCTAGCATCCACTTAAGAAAGTGGGTTTATTCATGCATGTCTGTAACTACAGTGCTAGGAAGGTGGATTCAGGTAGATCCACCGAGATCTGGTCAGTCACTCTAACCAATCAATAAGCTCTGTAGTCAGTCAGAGAATCTGTCTCAGGAGAGAAAGTGAAAGCAATAGTGGAAAATATCTCAGACGCTTTGTGCACACGTGTACATACAGAGGAAAAAGTAAGATGGCTAGACTATATAACAAAAGAAAAGACAAAAGGGGGCAGTCAGCCATTAACAACAGTGAACAGATGTTCATTTTATGACCAATGACAAGAGTTGTTTGGCCTTTGTAGGTACTTATTCAAATCGGCTAATTCTAAGTTATTCTAATAGCTGCTTGACAATTTTATTAGCATAGTCAGCTGCTGGGTGGCCCTGTTCATGCCTAAAAGAATGAGTCCCCACTGAGGACTCTTTACAACAGTGAGTTCTATTTGGAACACCTTCCTCTTTTCAATTAGCTAGTCTCATAGCAGGTTGCCTCCCATGAGCTCCATGGAATCCAGTGGTTGGCAGCCTCAGCACATGATTGGGTCCATTCCACAGAGGCTTTGAAATCAGCAGCTATTTTGAGCCTCAGAGCTCCATGCAATAGATCAAAGATTCTCCTTTAAATTTTTGAAAAATATTTTGCATTTTTCTGTGTGTATATGTAAGATAGTGAGGAGCATGTGGGCACATGGCTTGTATATGGTAGTCAGAGGACAACATGCAACAGTTAGTTTTCTCCTTTCTCTATGTGGGTCCTGAAGATCAAAGTCAGGTCATCAGGCTGAGTGACAAAGACACTTTATCCCCAGAACGATCTAACCAACCTGATGCTCTGGTTTTATGATTAACTGTATTTATTTATCACAAGTCTAAGTTTATTTGTAAGAAACCAGACAGTAAAGTACCTAGCTCTGAGTGTTGACCATTATAAAAACTGTCAAATTTCATGTTTAATGTCTTAAAGTTGGGTTTGGGAAGATGGCTCAGTCAATAAAGTGTTTGCTTTTAAAGAAGGAAAACCTGAGGTCTGTACTTAGAACCCATATTTAGACAGTTGTGCATAGCAAGCAAGCCTGTAATTACAATATAGGGGAGGGAGGGAGGAAAGGCAAACCCCTGGCGCTTGCTGGCCAGCCAGCCTTACCTACTTGGCAAAGTTACAGGCCAATGTGAAAAGTGACTGAAGAACAACACTTGAAGTTATCCTATGGTCCCAACATATGCACACATACACCTGTTCATGTGCAAGTGTACACACACACACGAGATTTTTTAAAAAGTCCTAAAATTCTTTCTCATTTTTTAAGTGGTTTTTTTTTTATGTTGAGGCTTATGTTTTATAATTAAATTCATTTGTTTCAGGTCCAAGGTTATTAACATCAGGATAGTTTGATATTCTGGGCTATTCCCTTCTGTTTCAAAACTGTTCTTTGTACAACTTACAAAGGAGGTTCTGACTCTCTGTTAGAGAATCAGAGGCTCTTCCTCTACTGCCTCTGGGTTCTTCATGATACACACATGTAGCACTAGCAATGGCAGGGGACTTTGAGTTTGGGGGAGGCTTTGAACACTAGGCCTCTCACTACATGATGATGATGAAGTAAGTCCTGCATCTTCATTGTCCCATAACTCAGTCATGATTCAAGGTCCTCCTGGAAGAGCCTTTTGCAGATATGCATATTCTAAAGACTCATTCTTACATGGCTAATGAGAACCCAATGGCACAGTCAGAGCTTGGACAATAAAGGGATGGAATCAACATAGTAAGCTCTCATGCGCCTCGAAAGGGCACCCCACATGGCTTTAGCACACACCTCTGGGGGAGTGGTTCACCAGTGTAGGTTGTAAGCTTGGAGGAAGTCTGCACACTATAGACCAACACTATCCAGCAAGGAAGCTGAGCTGGCATGAAGCTCACAGAGGCAGCAACAGCAACCAGCAGCATATCCCTTCTATGCTGCAGCCTCCTCAGTCTCACCACCAGCTGCTGAGAAAGCTGTGTTCTCAGAGTTCCAGACCCAGCAGCTCAGACCAGAGCCTGGAAAAGTGGGCTTGAAGCTGGCCTTTGGTGGATGGGTGGGGGTATATTATACCCTGAGCATCAACATCAAAATCTAAGACTCAACCTGGTTTCTCGGTGAAGGTGAGGCAAAGAGAAAACAGGTTTGGAGCCTTCAGACCTCCACACCAAAGAGGGGCCTCTTTTTCCTGGAGGTGCAGCTTTTATACTGGTCATGAAAGCTAGCCCCTTTTACACTAGAACATCTGTACATAGCTTGACCAGAGAAAGTTTCAAATACCATTTATGAAGAGGAAATGTGGGCTGGATTCATGAGCAGGGAGAGGGGTTCTAATCCCTCATAGGGCTGCTATCACATTCAGTGATGTCTGTAGTCCCTCACTGTTGAATCATGTCTGGATTCAGCACAGTTAGGCAGTCCACATCCTGTCTTGAGTCCCAGTGGGTCATTCACTGGCTTGTGATGTCCACTCCCTCTCCCCATTTGTATTGGTACTCCCCAGATGTGTGCTTTTCTCCTCTTTGCTACGGTTGCTTCTCCTGTTCTCATTCTCTCTGACCTGTAGAATTTGGATCTTCTTTTATTCCCTTCTTGCAACATTAGTGGAGCTAGAGTGGGCTCAGAGATTAAACCCATGTGTTCAAGATGCCACACTTTATAATTCACCGAAGACAAAAATTGACACATAAGTCACTTGAAACTCGAGTGTGAGTTAAATTGTCTGACATCACAATGATCTCTGACCAATATATGGAAAACCAAAATGTTTTGGGCCATTCTGTTTGGAAAAGCAAATCAGAAGAACAAAGGAAAGGCAGCAGAGTGACTATCTGAAGACAGTGGCAGCTGTTGTCTTGCTCTCAGAACAGAACTGAATGAAGTACAACATGAAGGGTGTCATCCAGAAGTGAAAATTGTCACTGTGAGTGCTGTGGTGGCTACATCCATCTTCTAAAGCTTCAATTTCTCCCTTTAAAAGTAGACTATTGACAGACAATTGGCTGCCTAGACAGTCTGCAATTTCTCTTTATGACGATGGAGCATCTATCTTCAGCCTTTTGGTCCAGCATCTCTGACAGACATTAATTGTTTTTATTTTCCTTTATTTTTTATTTCTTCAAGTTACATCTCAATCGCAGTCCCCTCCCTATTCCCCCCCTCCAGTCCCACCCTCCCACCCTCATCCCCCATCCTCTTCCCTTTTTTTTTTCTTTTAAGTTTAAGGTATATCTTATTTCCCCCTACAGTTTCCCCTTTCAGTCCAACAAATGGCTCTTTCTCTTATAATAATAAATACAATACAAAATAACAGAGGTAATTAGGCCACAGTTATGAGGGTTATATGGCTTAGCGTACATTCCCAATGTCCAGTCCATATGTATTTGGTACCTGACTTTAACAT
Source organism: Lophiomys imhausi (assembly GCA_907164525.1). Lineage (NCBI taxonomy): Eukaryota > Metazoa > Chordata > Mammalia > Rodentia > Muridae > Lophiomys > Lophiomys imhausi. The sequence goes on along the minus strand of CAJQZJ010033504.1, from coordinate 101,332 downwards.
TCTACTATCTAACCATCTCCATGAGTTTAAAGTTCTATATCTGACTCAACATTCATACTAACTTGCAACACAATTTTAAAAGTATCTTCTTAGATCTATAACACTCTCCTGACTCCTAAACAACTCAAAATTTAACTATGAGACTCGATATCTGTTCTTCAACCACCTCAGAGACCTGAGAGGGATAAATATATCTGATTTTATAGGAAGTACAGGGCCTGCAGCTTCCCAAACTAAGAAATGACATACCGGTGGCTGCCTGGACAGTTCCCATTTTCTCTCCATAATTACCGAATCGATCTTCAGTTGTTTGGCCCCGTTTCTCTGACAGACATTGATTGTAGAGCAGGGGTTATGAAGGACTTACCTACCCTGTCTTGGCAGAGCTAGGCTGTCAACTTACCTGCTTCCAGGTTTTGTTCTTTTTGAACAGCATTCTGTCTACAGTTGGAGCGAGGGTCTTTTCCTACCAAGAGATAGGCTTGCGACTAATTCAATCATCTCCCACTGGAGACTCTTCAATGCTCATCTTCTGCTTGGAGTAGAATAGGGGGTGCTGTCAAGAGTTGATATGTCTTGATATAAAAAAATCTAAAGTTACGAAAACATCTTTGAATGCCATATTCTGCAGATCTCTTGAGGTTTTTGAAGAGGCCCTATCTATCTCTTATATTAGGGTAAGCAGATGTTGCTTGTCTCTTAGCAGCTTTATTTCTGATTAGCTTAGAAAATAACTATAATAGGCTGTCATAGTACCTAACAGAATGACCAGCTTGCATAACCATTAGTTTGCATTTCTTAATTATCCTAAACAGTTTATGACAATTAGTAGTAAAAGGCCGAAACATCACATTTCATTTTTTTTTCTTTACCTCCTAACCCTTCCATCCCATTTCTCTGGGGTGGGGTGTCCTTATATAACAGTCCCTCAACTCAGTTGACAGGTTGTATGAGGGCCAAGAGCCTACTCATTCATTGGGGGTCTACGAAGCGACAGACATTAATTGTAAAGCAGGAATTATGAAGAACTTGCCCAAAACTGGAGCAAGAGTAAATGGAAGGACTCGAATTCAGACCCCACACTCAGAGTCCAGTGCCCTCCCATATGAGCCACTGCCAACTCCCTGACTGTCATTTCATAGTTTTGGAAGCTGCTTGTCCTACACTTCCTGTTTATTCAGATATGTTTACTCTTCTCTGGTATCTGATATGGTTGAAGGCTAGATCGTTATAGTCCCACAGCTAAGTTTTAAGTTGTTTAGAAATTAAAAGTTCTAAGTCTAAGAAGATATTTTGAAGTTGGTAATGCAATTTAGGATGGAAACTGAGTTAGGTACAGAACTTTAAACTCATCAAGATAAATAAATAATAGAATATTATTATTAGTTGCCAAATACATATGGACTGGACATTGGGAATATATGTTATACCATATAATTTTTATAATTGTTGCCTAATTGTTCTTATTGTTTTGTATTGTATTGCTATTTAATAAAAAAGTAATAATCGAGGTGTGGTGGCTCACGCCTTTAATCCCAGCACTTGTGAGGGAGAGGCAGGCAGATCTCTGTGAGTTCCAGGTCAGCCTTGTCTACAAAGCAAGTTCTAAGACAGCCTGTACTGCTATATAGAGAAACCCTGACACAAAAAAACAAACAAACAAAAAAAGTAATAGCTGAAAAAAAATTTTATGAGGTCTCATATAAAACCAACCAAGGCAGTATGTCTCATACATTCTTAAGAGAACAAAAAATGTGTTATACTAGGTTTTTTTAAAAATGTGCATATGTGTTAGATCTGTTTATCTGAGTTTGTTAGTGCTGGAGTGTGAACATAAAAAACAGACATTTTTGTGATTAAAAAAACAAAAGTAGACTATTGCACTACTCAGAGTTCTAAGTCTAGTGTAGGCATTAAACATTTGTCAATTAATTGTCAGAGGTACAACATGCTGGACCCAGTGCCAGGCATGGTGTGGACCCAGTAGGTAACATTGCATCTTCCAAGTACTTACATATGAGCCACAAAGACCAGAAGCAAAAAGTCCAAACAAAACCAAAAACTGAGCATAGTGGCACATGTCTCTAATAGTGGCACGTGTCTGTAATCAAGCAGGAGGAGACAGAGCAAGGTCATGCTCAGCTACAGCTCCAGTTCCATACTAGCCTGAGCAACATGAGATCTTGCTTCAAAAAACAAACACCAAAATAAACTTAAAGCTACCTTTCTTTCCTAATCTTTACATACTTCCAGAAAAACCTGGCTTTATCCTGGGGCAGGTATTTAAGTAGACATGGAAATTCACTGTGGAAGGAGGTTTACCCTATGTTGTGTTTCCCATTGCCTTGACCTCAGGTACTTCCAGTGTCCTAGTAATTATTTAAATCATCACCTGCAGCCACTGACAGGTGCACCAGGCGTGTGCCAGATAAAAGGTCCCATCCACTTCTCTCTGTCTCTGTTCCAACTTCCCTTTTTCCCCAAGCCCCTCCACCCTCTGTTCCAGCTTCCTTCTCTTTCTGTCCTTCTCTGCTCCCATTGCTGGCCTCTAACCTTTAATAAACCTTTTTTATATCAGACCTGTGTACCCTGCTGCATTTTTATATTATACAGTTGTTCCTTTGGGCATAATTATTCTGTATTCTCATTTTTCAAGATTGGGGAACTGAGGTTTGAAGTGGTGAAGTATATCCTAAAACAATGGACATTTAAAGTAGAATCTTCCTTCTTCCCTCCTTACCTCCCTTTGGCCTTCTTCTTCGTGTGTGTGTGTGTGTGTGTGTGTGTGTGTGTGTGTGTGAAAGAGAAAGAGAGAGAGAGTGAGAGAGACAGAGAGAGAGAGAGGGGAGAGAGAGAGAGAGAGAGAGAGAGAGAGAGAGAGAGAAAGTTCATATGGCAGTAACCATGCAGAATGTCAAAGGATGATTTTTCAGCACTCAGTTCTACCCTTCCAGCTTGACTTTGAGGGAGGTACTCTCTTGTTCTGCTATGCAGTGTGCTCCAGTCTAGCTGGCTTCCAAGCTTCTGGGTGAGTCTGTCCCTACCTCCCACCTCCCTGCAGGACTGCTGGGATTACAGATGTACTCAAAGAGGGAACTCAGGTCTCAATCGCCCAGCATATTAGTTTCTTACTGCTGTTGTAACAAATGACTCACTGGCTAGAAACTATGCAGGTGTATGCTTGAACAGCTTGGCAGGGTAGAAGTGTCACTGAGCTGTAGTCAGGGATGTGTCTTCTGGAGACTGGGGGAGAATCTGTCCCATGTTTCTTTCACCTTCCAAGTGAAGCTTCCACTTGCAGTTCTTAGCTTGTGGCCCCTTGTTCCATCTTAAAGCATGCTATCCCAGCTGAACTGCTCATCAAATCACTACTTCTCTCTACAGTCAAGTTTTCTTACACTTCCCTCTCCAGTGGATACTCACTATATTAGAGTTTGCATGGTACAGGTACTCTGTGCTTCAGGATCTGTAACTTAATCACACACAGATTCTATTTTGCCAAATAGGGTGACTTTTATAGAATCTGGGGCATGGATAAGGATGAGGATATTCCAGGCAGCAGGGGGCACAACTCAGTGGATGCCTGGTAGAAAAGGGGGAAAGGGTTCAGAGCATCATCCTGTTTTTGATAGGCTTTTAGTCCCCTACACACAAGACGGCCATGAACTCTGAGCCTTAGCCAAGTCCTTAGGCCACTTTGCCATTAATACAGGAAAGACTTGGAGAGTCTTTCCTATAGAGTTCCTTTTGCTAGGAATTTCTCTGACAAACTCCTACCTAGACTTTAAAGCCTTTGGTAAGGGTCTCCTATCTGAGCCTCTTATACCTTCACCTTGGCAAACTTTGTCCAAAAAAAAAAAAAAAAAAGAGTACATATCTTTACTGACTTTGCTTCTGCCATCCCATTTCTCTATCTATAGATTTTCTTAAGAGTCAAATTCCTTCCTTATATGTTGCCTTCCCTACCTACCATGGCCTTACACACAATAGGCACACAGTACATATTCCTGAACTGACCTGAAGCTATTGTTAGAAAAACAATAGAGGGAGGGGGTGGGGGATGGGAGTGGGGGGTGGTTCACCTGGTGTGAGTGCAAATCCTACAACCCATGTAAATAGCTCAGTGTGGCTGCACATGTACCTAAAATATCAGCACTGTAGAGAGAGAAGGGCTGTTGGGGCTTGTTGGCCACCAGCTCAGCTCCAAGTTCAGTGAGAGTCCCTGACTTAAAGAAATAAGGTGAAGAGTGATAGATCAGGAAAAGGACACCTAAAATTCTTCTCTGTCCTCTGCACGCACATGGACACACACGAGTGCATACAGCATACACACACACACACACACACACACACACACACACACACACGCACACACACAAAAAGGGACAGTGAGAGAAAGGAAAAAGGCAAAAGAAAAACAATGGGATTCTTAAAGGTAATGTGTGTGATCTTTCCTGCAGTGCAATGCCTTTAAAGGGAAAGAAATAAAGCACACTTATTCCAAAGCCAATTAATTTACTGAGTCCATCCTGTCATATGTTGGCAATTCAGAGCTCAACAATGCATCCTCTTGAAAAGAAGAGAAAATGCAGCATGCAGCACTCCTCCTCAGCACCACATAGTGTGTGACTGGGCCACACACCCCAGTTTAAAGCAATGTTTAGTTGCACATATACATGTGTGTACAGTCTTACAGTTAAGTCAGACATCACGTGGGTTGTGTTGTGTATTAGTGCCTTTTCTCAATGTTGCGACATAACACCTGTCAAAAGTAACTTAAGAAATGGTTTATCCTAGCTCCAAGTTTGAAGCTACAGTGCACCATTTGGCCAAGGCATGCTGGCAGGCTTTTGAGGTACCTGGTCACATCACAACCATCAGGAAATAGAGATGGATGGAGGCTGAGGTTCATCTCGCATTCTCTTTGTTAGAGGCAGGACCACAGCTCATACTCAGAATGGCTCTTCCCTGCTCTTTTAGGAAATTCTGAAAACACCCTCATACACACCCAGAGGCATAGTCGTAGTGATTTTAAAATCAATCAAGACTACAGTGAAGATTAACCATTACTTAAGGAAAAGGAATTCCTTGCTATGGGATCCAGCTCATCAAGAATGAAAAGCACTGATGGTCCTGCATTTACACTTCAGGTAAGAAACAGTCAGATTGGCAGTGGACCCATGACAGCTCTTTTAATAACAGACCTGGTAAACAAAACTCCCTGTGCCCACAGGAGTCTCTCTTAACTTGTCAACTAACCATGAGTGCCATAATGTTCTTTGATTAAAGGACTCAGTGGACCTACATGGACTCAGTGGGGAAATGACCTGCTCAAATACACCTTCATATATTACCCAAACAAGCTCAACCAACATATGTAGAAATTTCCTTTAAATAATCTCGGATGGTATTTCTTTTAGATTCTCAATCAAAATCATCCAATCTAAAAATACTCTAATTAAATCTCCAGACTCTTAAGGTGTGTATTTCTGATAACCTGGGATAAAAATCACGAGGCTGCCCATGGCTGACATTGTGATGTCAGACACCAGCCAGGGTTTGAGACTTGCAGCTGCTTCCTGAGCAGTGGACCAGATGTCAGGGGATGGGAATAGTCCCTTCAACCCAGGGGAGGCATATACAAAATAGAAAGTCAGTAAACATTAACACCTCCCACCTTCACTCTTTCTTCTCATGGACATTTTTCAGAGAAGTTAAAAAATAACCTCATGCCAGCTACACTAATGAGTCAAAGAGAACAACTGCTGAGAAAGTGGCATTTCCCCTCCTTCAGCAAAAGCAACAGAGCCTTGCAAACCTCCATCCAGTGGCTGGGGTGCCAAGTGGCTGGGCCTTGCCAAATCCCTTCACCTCACCCACACTTCTTGCCAGCTAAGAGTTTGGAGTGGTCCATATTCCAGGCCAAGATTGGTTGTGTGTGCCTGATCCCATGACCAGCCCAGCCCTGACCTTTGCTGATATTTATGATATTAGATTGGATTTTGATCACTGTTTGAGCTCTTGACATAAAATAAATAGGTTGGCACCTTTCCCTGGGAGGCAAGGGTGCCAGGATTTTAATCCGGTCTCCAAACACTTCTCCCAAATGTTACCCTGACTCTGTTCTGCAGACAAGTAAGCAAGGAACAATGACTCTTTCCATTGTGGCCAGTGGCCCCTGGTCAGTTACCTGAAGCACATATATTCTAAACTCTGGCTTTATCTTAGCAGCATCTTGTAAGCTTTACCAAATACGGCCTGGGGCTGGGAAGCTATTTCAGTCAGTAAAATTCTTACTGAAGAAGCATGATAATCTGAGCTATATCTCAGAATCCACCTAAAAAAGTCAGGTTATGGTGGTAAACAACGTAATTCTACAAATGAGGTGGTAGAGAAGGGTGGAGTCCTATGGTTCCCTGGCTAGCCAGCTTAAACTAAGAGGTAAGTTCTTGGTCAATGAAAGATTCTGCCTCAAAAAGAAGGTAGATGGTGTCTGGAGGTATGACAAGATGACCTTCAAGCCTCTACATGCATGTCTTCCCTTGTTCCCTACCCTCAATGGGAGCCAGTGCTTATACCAAAGAGCCCAGGCTTGGTTGGAACAATATATGCCTGAGGATATAGATGTCCTAAGAATTCACCTGATGATATTTTTTTTTTTTTTTTTAAGATTTATTTATTATGTATACAGTGTTCTGTCTGCAGGTATATCTGCAGGCCAGAAGAGGGCACCAGATTTCATTATGGATGGTTGTGAGCCACCATGTGGTTGCTGGGAATTGAACTCATGACCTCTGGAAGAGCAGCCAGTGCTCTTAACCGCTGAGCCATCTCTCCAGCCCTCACCTGATGATATTAATTTGAAGCTTGGGAGAAGGAAGGGAAACATAGAGACGGGTAATCTCCTTCCCTAATCTATAGGCTAGCTGGTCTCTGCTAACTGGTTGGGCAAGTGCGCAGTTTTACTGCACAGAATACAAGGCACAGATACATCACAGGATCGCCCAGGACAACGCAGCAGGGCTGGGATGTGGAGACAGGCATTCCTGGTTGGGAATTTAAGCCATACCTGACTCCAGATGGGAGAGATGTAAGAGTTTTGACTTCTGCCATGTGCTGATGCAGACACACACTCTTTATTCCTGATACAGACTCATGGATCAGATGGAGGAGTTCATAGAGAGGTCAGGATGGAGCAGTCTGCACTCTGACGAGCCTGGTAAACCTGTTTTGTATCTGGAGATGGTGCTCTTTCCTTAAAACTCAGTACTGCCTAGAATCCACACTTACACCCCCATCTTGCCCAATAAAGAAAAATAGCTGCTATCATGGGTAGCAGGGGTTCTTTGAAGTCCCAAGTCAGAGACACAAACATTTGAGATTGAGTATCTACTCCAGGCTGCTGTGAGACACACTCTGAGCAAGGCAAAATAGTTGCTTCCCCTTGTAACTGTTTCCAGGCTTGTCTGGAGGATACAAGCTGAGCAGTGGCATGGGTCTAGAAACCAAATATTCCTTTGGAATGGTTGTGTGTACCACTCAGTCTCAGGAGATCTGTGTGTCATGGAGCCCTGTTATTCCTTTGGAATGGTTGTGTGTACCACTCAGTCTCAGGAGATCTGTGTGTCATGGAGCCCTGTTTCATTCACTCCTGCTCCAGTCTCTATTCCTGCCTCAGAGAGTATCCATGCTGGCCTCTTATGTCACTGTCTCAAGTCGTCTCTGTAGCTCCAAGGCATCTGCAATTGCTACTTTATATAAGAACAGGTAAATATTATAGACTCCTAGCAGCCCAGAGGCCAAAAGTCTAATTCTGTTTATTCAATAAGGATTTTTTTTAAGCATCCATGAGGTTTGGACTGAAATAAACAATGAAGGTGTCACTAGCAGGTAAATGTGGTGTGTATGTGCATGTGTGAGGGAGGTATCCAAGGGATCACAGTTTATATAATTGTGACTTTGTCTCCAACAGCGAATACTGTGTAGAATCTGCAGAACTGAAAAGCAATCAAGATTGCCCATTAATATAAGTTTGTCTCATAGATCATTCACTATTTCAGTGGTCACCAAAGAAACACTGGAGAGATGGCTCAGAGCACTTGCTGCTCAGTAGATGACCCACCCATGTTTAGTTTCTAGAATCTACCTCATAGTTCAGAAACATTTTTAATTCTAGTTCTATGGGATCCCAAAGCATCTTCTCGCCTCTGTGAATACTGCACACACATGGTACACATACATACATGCAGGCAAAATAGCCATTCCCATAAAACAAAATAAAATCATTGAAAAGAAAACCCTACTGCACAGATCAATTCACATCAGACAAATAGAGTGACTTCCTAAGCATGGTGATCTTAAAACACAGACCTACATCTTGCTACATGCATAGCTTCCAGCTTCTTTTCTGGATTTTGGTTTCTATGTGTTCATGTGTGTATCTCTACATGACTTCTATCTGAGCTTCTCTCTGCCTCTGTTGTGTTTGTGTGCATGTGTGTTTCTGTATGTGTATGTGAGCATACATATGTGGAGAGATCAGGATTCAATGTTGGGTATCTTCCTCAATAGCTTCCCACTTATTTTTGGAGCCAGGGTGTCTCACTGAACCGGCAAGTTGCCAGTTGGTTATAGTGGCTAGTCAGTGAGCTCCACGGATCCATCTGTGGCCAACCTCCCTAGTACCAGGGTTACAGGCATATGCTGTCAAGTCAGGCTGTTCACGTGGAAGCTAGGGCCATAACTCAGGTTCTTATGTTTGTATGACAAGAAGTTTACAGGCTGAGCTACCTCCCCAGCACTTAGTTCTTACTTTTTACTTATATTCACATCAATAAACAATACAAAAAGTCCTTTGTTTCCAACTAATCCCACACTAGAGAAAAAAAAAATCTCTCCACTCATCCCTTTCCACTTTGACAAACACTGATTTATTTTTTAATTGATGTCCCCATAAGGCATGAATTCATCTGCTTGGATGATGACACAATTAATTAGGCCAAACTAGAAGGAAACACAGGACAGCAAGCTCAAGTAAAGGCCCTGCTTCCCTAGGGCCCAGAGCACATTCTCCATAAAGAAGCAGTTTGCAACAATGAATACCAATGCTATAACTGATTGAACTGATTGTGAATAAAAATATTTTATATAGAAATTAGACAATAATTTTTACATTTTGTTTTAATTTTTTTAATTCTTGAGAATTTTCAGCTGCTGGGGGGGGGGTTCTTTTATGAAGGTTGGCTTTCCAGCTCCTGTGGGTGGGCCCACATATATGCACATATGGGTAGTATTAGGGGGAGTTAGTAGGTTATCAAAGTTTTAATATAGGTCACATTATTACATAAACAGGCTACAAAATCTACCCTTTCCATCTAAACAAAAGCACCTTCTGAAATGCTAAAGAAATTTACTGATGCATCAAAATGCCTAGAAGAGGATGGATATGTCTCGAGTCACAGGTAAAGCCCGTCTAGGAGGTAGTCCAGAAAAGCAAACACAAATGGTGGCACGAGAGGAATGCACTCAAACAGAACGTGCCATTCATGAAGGACCGGTTCCCTTAGTTAGCACATTTCTGAGTTGTGGAAGACCAAAATATAGAATGCCTTAAGAAATTAAATAAACTTTGCCGTGGGCCTGGCTGGAGCTAGGGATCACAATTCAGTACAATCTGGAACCTAACTCTTCTTTTCAAGCTCTCAGACTTGCATGAGCTCTCAAAGTATCCATGCAAGGGTGAAGATGCACGGCAGTCACAAGGCTGTCTTCAGAAATGCCAGCGAAATGATCTGACCTTTGTTGATAGCTGGGGGTTGAGGTTTCTGGAGAGTTCATGTTAGTTCCGGGTAATAGTGCACTTTATCTGTAGCACTTAGGTGCAGCCCAGTTTTCCACCCAGGCCTCTAGAATTTGGGCATGAGAGTAGTTCCTCTCATACATACCCAAACCAGTTTCCAATGGACTCATAGGTCTGTGTCTATAATGACCTTCCCTGGTAGACAAGGCCCTCTGTGTGCTGCTACAACATGTTTCTGTGACTCATGTTGTGTGGGTTTACTACAAGAAGTCTCTAGAATGCTGAGACTGACTTCCTCTGGTCTTGACTCTTTCCAAGGGGATATCTTGGCTCAGACCCTGACCCATGCACTTAGGCAGAACTAAAAAGAGTCTTTACCTTATGAGCTGGAGAGCAAAAGCTCAAGGGACTAGGGTCTAGGCTAGACAATGCCCACCCCACTTTCTCCAACTGTACTCTAACTCCCTAGATTTCCAAAACCTCTCATAATAGTGCCACCAGCTAGAAACCAAGTGTCCAACATGTGAGCCTGCCTGTGCTGGGGAATATTCAAATCCTAACAGGAAGGATGTTTCTGACATCTCATGAGTAGAAGCCAAGAATACACTCAACATCCTACCATGTACACATAAATGCCTCTCCCTCACAAAGTGCCACAAGTTAACTGAGTCAAGGTGGACAGTCACCATACCAGAGTAATGATATTCAAGTCAATGGCAGAGTTGGGTCACTATGGGGGCTGGGAGTAGGCCCTGACTTATGTAATTAGAAAAGGCCATACAGGTAATTCTAACACCAACATCATCTTCCACTTTGTAGCTCAGAGCAAGTTTTCAAAAGACAAAGCTATAAATGATCATTAGGTACTGACTGCTCAGCTTTCTTGTGACTATTAAGCCAATCTGGTACATGGCTAACACAGAACTAACCTTCATGGAAGGTCCCTTGGGCAAAGACACTTGAAGAACAAAAACATTAGCCTCTCTCCTAAGCACAGGATCCTAAAGGCAGACTTGCTCTTCATCACCATGAGTTCATTCTGCAAGGATTTGTTTCTTGCCTACATCTGCTTGCTTAGGGTTTAATGCTTTTATTAAAGGGTCTGATCTCCCTCATCTTACTTTTCCCCAACAAGACCCAGGAGATCACAATATGGGGAACTCTCTATGCACCCATAGTAGCTCCACTGACAGTCAAAATCAAGGGACCTGATTTCAGCAGAATGTCAGACAAGTTATCTAGTGGAATGATTCACAGGTATGGTGTCTAACCCTATAATGTTCCCAGAAGCAACAGATGTGTTTGAAGGAAGAAGAGTTAGATACTGAAATTTCCACTAACATAGAATTTCAGCCTAATTTGTGCATTTCATCCTAAGCAGGTGCTCAGCAATTATTTACTGAATATGTGAAGAGGTGAGAGAAGACTTTTGGGAAGAATAATTTCCTTGAGTTCCACATTTAATGCTGTTCAGCTTTTCAAAATCTCTTCCTGCAATTCTCAGGAAAATCACCCAAAATTTCTGTCCTGGGGAATCATGCCCATTTCCTCTCTTGGTGCCCACGTCCTTGCACACACTTCCTTCCAGAAGATAAGCGGGTGGTACCCAGAATTCAAGTTATCAGAAGATGGCAACAATTCCAGCCAGTGAGACCTAAGTGAAACCTTTTCCCAAAATTGTAATGGCAGAGGTTGCCCAAGACCCACGGTCAAACAATAACACGTAATCAAAGGGTAACCTCCCAAGACCCTACATACTTCTCTTTGGGGGACTGCAGTGTGGAAACGAGTGCAGTGACAACTCTCTAAAATCTACATGAGTGATCCTAAAGATGACTCCTAGAACTGGGGATATGGAAGCCCACACTGACCATCTCCTGTAACCAGGCAAAACTAAAGCAGTGGAACTGGGACACCAGCCCAGCCACAAAACCTTTGGCCTACAACTTTGACCTACCCTTTGTGCTGGGGTAATGATGGCCCAGACCTAGTGGGAGTGGATAACCAATGACTGCTGCAACTGGAGGCCTATGCAATGAGAAGTAGTCCATGCCCGATACTGCCTAGATGGCCAGGAACCAAAGCCTGGACAGGCCAGTGACCAGAATAAAACCAAACATGACTGGAAAAAAAAATCAATGAAATGAATACTAATGATATTCTGGTATAGTTGGAGATCTGTGCCTAGCCCAGTTACTGACATCATCCAGCAATTGATGGGAGCAGATGCAGAGACCCACAGCCAAACTCTAGGTGAAGCCAGGGGAACCCTGCAGAAGAGAAAGAGGAAGGATTGTGGAAGTTAGAGGGGGTCAAAGATACCACAAGAACATAGCCCACACAATAAAAAAAGCAGGGCTCATAGGGTATCACAGAAACTGAAGCATCAATCACTGATTCTGTGTGGGTCTAAGCTAGGATCTCTGCATATACTCTGTGGTGGTAAAGCTTGGTGTTCTTGTGGGACTTCTAACAGTGGGAATTGGGTGTATCCCTGACACTTTTGACACTCTTGGGACTCTTTCCATCCTAGTGGGTTGCCTCATCTAGACTTGATATAAGGGTTTGTGCTATGAGGAGACACCACAATCAAGGCAACTCCTATAAAAGGAAGCATTTAATTGAGGGCTTGCTTATAGTTTTAGAAGATTAGTCCATTAACATCATGGAAGGAGTCTGGAAGCAAGTAGGCAGGCAGGTGCTGATTTTGCTCCTGAAATACTATCCCCATTGACAGTGAGAAGCTGAAGTGTAATATGCAAGAAGAGCATGGTCTCCAGGCAGCTCTCAGGAGTATCCTGATCTGACACACAGCTACTGTTTCCAAAGAAAAGAAAATTCCCTAGGTCTTCTACCTGTGTAGTTTTGTTCCCAAGCTTCTTTCCTCTACCTCAGTTGGGATAATTTGGGACCTTTAATTACTCAAAGATGGTGGGGAATGCCTCTTCTAGTACCAAGGGCCACTGTCACCCTGAATCTTTTGAAACTGGCGGTCTTCCTGTGATGAGCACAAAGTGACTCTAATCTGAATGACACCAACAGCTAACTCTGGCGGGTATCTACTCTAGTTCAAGTATTCACACTAAGGAAATGATGTAGATCCACTCAGGTTACATCCTGTTATGGCATGGGTGTGGTGGGATTGCCATTAATAAAGCTCCAGTTCTAGGGAGGCACTCTTGGGAGGTGGTGAACCTTTACAATGTTGGGCCCAGTCTTTAGGTCATTAGGAACATGCCCTAGGATGGTGGTTCCTCTGTGAGGCCTTCAGTTCTCCATAGAAGACTACTAGAAAGGACTGAGGAATATGATCATCTAGATTTCTGTTCTTGGTTCAAGATTTTATTACCTGTTCATTCCTCAGTGGGTACTGAAACAGGAGATGTCCTTATTCCTTCGCCTGGACTACACAGATAGAAGCTTCCAATAGACACATTGAAACATCTTCACCTAGCATGGATGATATTTATGTCTTCCCTACAGAGGCAAAGATAAAGCTTCTCTCAGTTAATCTCCAGTCTTTAGTCAATGTTTTATTGATGTGATAAGACCATGACTACAGCAACTCCTATAAAGGAAAACGTTTAATTTGGGCTGGCTTATGATTCAGAGGTTTAGTCCATTTTCATGTCAGAAAACATGGTGTCACATATGTAGACATGGTGCTGGAGAAAAAGTGAAGAGATCTATATCTGGATCAGCTGGTAGCAGGATGAGAGAAAGACTGGGCCTAGCTTGAGCATTTGAAACCTCAAGCCTACCCCCAGTGACATACTTCCTCCAACAAGGCTATACGTACTCCAAGGAGGCCTAATAGTACCACTCCCTATGAGCCTATGGGGGCCATTTTCATTCAAACCACCACACCTCCCTTAATCTATATATACAGTGGTCATGTGCAATTAGGGTGGAATTGCACAAATAGCTAGAAATAGTGGATGGAAAATGAGATGATATTCCAATGATCTCCCCACCCCCTCTTTCTAAAAGATTATGTCAACAGGCAATAAGTCTAATACTGATGGATCTGTACAAGTAGGCACAACTGACCTAAAGATGGTAGCTGCTTTGTTATGGGAATAACATTCTACAACACTTAGATATTTCCTTATAGTGATGAAAATACAGCTAACAAATCCTGACACCAATAGCTTATGAAGATTATTAGCTTTGTCTTGAGAGGATAGAGTTCCAGAGATCTAAACAATGTCAAAGTTATAAAGATAGCAAGAAGATGCCAAGCAACTCCAACAAAAATTCTCATTTTCCTCACCCCATTACCCTGGGAAAAGGCATTTGAACTGGGAAAAGGACTGGGCTGGTATGAAAGGCATATCTATAACCAGAAGTTCTTTCCTCCACTTTGCTGTGACTCAAAGATTGTCTTTTGGGTGTTTTCACTCTGCTTCTTAAGAATTGGGGGAGGGATAGGAATAGGTTTCCTAGGGCAGGATTTAAAAAACCCTTTAAGCACATCCTGCTAGAAGCTCATGTCTGAGCACAGACATGAAGAATTAAGGTGATGGGGTAGGGAGAGGTCAGGGGATCAGAAGGACCACAAGGGCCTAAGGACATGAGCCACCTTTTGAGTGACCTGCAGTTCAGATGCCTCCAGGACTGCTCTCATCATTTGCTCTTTGGACATCAGCCTTAAGCACATGTTGCTCCTGTGAGTGCAGATGTGAAGACAAAGGTATTCAAACGCTTCCATCTTTCATTAACTCTCTTCTAACTCATGTTGTACTTTTCCTCTCAGGAATTATGTCTACTGTCACAAAAATTTCATTAGATGGTCCTAGAACCTAGTGGTCAGGAGCATGGGCTCCAACATCAGCCAGATTTCAAGCCAGGTTCTGCCATGAGCTACGTTTTAGTGACAGGCAGGCTCCATATTTCTTTGCAGGTATCAGAGGGAGGGCTCAGTAAGTACTTAATCCCCATGGCCTGGGGCAGGCCCAGCAGCTCAAAAATATAAATAAACAAATAAATAAACAAACAAACAAATAAATAAATAAAAGAAATTAGGGACTCAGTGAAGATGAAAAGCAAGGCAGGCAAGAAGAGGAAAAAAAGAAATGGGTACAGGGATAATGAGAAGAAATGAGAGGGAGGAAGGAAGGAAGGAAGGAAGGAAGGAAGGAAGGAAAGAAAAAAGAGGGCAAGAATGAAGGCAGGAGGAAAGGAAGAAGGAATAAAGGAAGGAAAAGAACTTAAGGAAGAAGAGAAGGAAAAGCAAAAGAAAAATGATAAGGGATGGGGAAGGAAGGAAACAGACAACAGTGAGAGGAAGGGAGGTAACTTTCCATTCCCTAACACTCAGGCATCTCAGGAATAAGAACAAAAGAAAGATACATAGGTGGGATGGAAGCAAGCAACCCTTTATTGACTAATGTGAAAAGCAGAGCCATTATCTGACTTAACTACCCAAAAAAAGCCTTTGAGACAATATTAACGTATCACTCACTTACATTTATGGGAAAAAAAAAACCCACCAACAATAAGAGGTTCTGAGAGACTAAAACAATCTCTAATGTCATAAGAAAAAGCTCAGTCACATCAAAGCTAATACAGGAATAATGAAAAAACTCTACAACAATTTTGCCAGGGACACAATTCTTGATGCTGCTCCAGTGCCATACACCTCTGCCGAGCTGCTGTGAGCACCACAAACATCCTAAGTGACTCATAGTGCTGACTTCTGCTTCTGCATGGGAAGAGAGTAGGAGGATATCAAGTGTAGAGAGGAGAGGATTGTAAAAGACCATCTGAATTCTCCAAGTTAAAAAGAAAACCTCAAGGTAGACATTAAAAACAAACAAACAAAAAGTCCAGTGTGGTGGTGCACATCTGCAGTCTCAGAGGTCTTTGATATATATACCACACCTTATGTCAAATACCATTCCTCCCAAACAAATAACAAAGAGCATGTTGGAGGCTGAGTAGGAACCCTACTGATATTGGGGGCACAAAAGATTCTTTGAGGTATGGTACAAATGAGGAAGAAATATTTCAGTTTCATAGCTGAACTGTACAACTAATGACTAAAAACAATGTTTGCTGTCTGAATCCAAGCTTCTGTAGCAGGCTATAGGTGCCTCTTCATCTGAAAATTTATGTGTGTGTGTGTGTGTGTGTGTGTGTGTGTGTGTGTGTGTGTGTGTGTGTATATGTGTGTGTGTGTGTGTGTGTGTGTCTATATATATATGTGTGTGTGTGTGTATATATATATATGTGTGTGTGTGTGTATATATATATATATATGTGTGTGTGTGTGTATATATATATGTGTGTGTGTGTATATATGTATATATATACATATATATATGTATATATATATACATATATATATATTAAGCTACCTTCAGCCCCAAAGGCTTCACAGACAAAGTTGTGAAGTAATGGAGCACATACAAATTAATGATGCTCTCCATTATCCCACTTGCTTTGACTCCAGCATGAATCCTTAGAGAAAACAGAAAATGGGGGGAATATCATGCATTACCATGTGCAAATCTCACAAGGATCCTATTACCATCATTCCTGCTTCATTTAGGCTCAGAGAAGTCAGGGAACCCCTGTGACAAGGCACTCTAGACATGATCATTTATAAACAACAGGTTTATTACTGTTCTAGAAGCTTGAAAAGTGCCAAGGCACAATCAAACCCAGTATCTGGTGAATGCTAGTTCTCTGCTTCAGGGATGGTGCCTTCAAACTGTATCCTTCTATAACAAAAGAGGTGGATAAACTCAACCTTGCCTCTTTCACATGGTAACCTTCATCAATGAATCACCTCCTACTGCCTGTTCTGCCTCCTACTATTAAGGAAAGGGAAACTAAGATTCAGCATGTAAATATATGAAAACTCAATAGTTACTGGTCTATCTCATCAGGGGCTTGACTTATCTCCCCATAAATCCTAGTGTAGAACTCTTGGGCCCACAGATATATTTGGCCACCCAGATAGGCAAGGTGTGCAGTCACAGGCTTCACTTGAATTCTGTTGAAACTACTCATTGTAATTTGTGCCTTGGAGTCTGTTCTGCACATCTACATGCATGATCAGAGTGCCTGAATCACAGTGGCTCTCACCTGAACAAACCAGCTAACATGTCACTTGGAGCTTTTTCTTTCCTTTGGCATCTCCAGCTCCCTCTACACAATGCTGTTTCTTACCCCTCATCTCAGGTGTGCAGAGGAATTAAGGTGGACTATGTGTATCAGAATCACAGTTCTGCACCTTAAGAACTCAGCCACTGGGTTAGACATTATACTTCAGTGAGCAGCCTCTCCCAAATGGTTAAGATAGGAGCATTAGTAGTAATCACTTAATGCTAGGCAGTGAGAAATGAATTTACCCACAGAGTGCTTAGCTGAGTGCTAAATACAAAGCAAATGTGGGAAATGTGAGCTGTGAGCCACTCCAGTGAGTCAGTCAGGCCCATGAAAAGACACCCAGTGGCCTGAAGAAAAAGTATCACACAAAGATAATCTGAGTAGTGACAACATATGATTGAGACTAGCTACATTTATTTGAATGTCATCTTGTACCCTGTGGTGACATGTTCTTCTTCAAGAGGAGGCATTGTCCTTGTGGATCAGAATGCCATCTCTATTATTCAGCAAGGCTTTCTTCCAAAAGCCTCAAATTATGGGCATACATCTATTATTTATCCCCTAGAACATCTTCCTCTAACTGCTGCAGTCATATCCTACATCCAATTTAATGAGCAGTTAGCTCAGGCTCCCAGAACACCTAGTCACACATGGTCTGACTCCCACCTCCAGATTGGTAGGTACCCCTTCCATTACCCCAGTGGGATTCCTAGAGACAAGACACAAAGTGACAGAGTGCAGGCTCTAAAGCTTAAGAGTTTGATGTCAGTTTTTCCACATAGTAACTGTCTGGACAAGGATAGCAATGTAATCATGCTCAGGCCTCGTTTACTGAACTTTGAAATGCATAAAGCTTCTAGCATGGCTTCTGGAACAGAAGTACTTAATAAACAACAGTCAACTCCCCTTTGCTTCATAAACACTCATCTATCTGCTCACCTCCTTGCTTCTCCGTGGGATGTCCAATTGGCCATCTCAAGTTTATCAGAACTCAAAACAAAGTGGTGATCTTCCCGCTGACCCCTTTCACATTCCCCAGTATAACCTAGGACACTGTACTAACCCAGCCACCTTGGATCATCTCTCACCTTATTTTCAACCTCTAGAATGTGCCCTAAATGTTTTTCTTGCTTCCTTTTATTCACCTAAACACAGCAAGAATGATCCATTACAAACAGAAGGTAGATCAAGTCATATCTCTGACAGAGTCTGCCAAGAGATCCCCAAATTACTAAATGTCCTACAAAGGGCCCATGATATGAAATTGCAAAGCCTCTAGCCCTCTCTTGGGCTCACTCCATTCCATTCTGAGGCCCACCCTGTTCTCTATCTATTTATAGCAGTTTGGGCATGATGCTTCCCTGCTCACAACAGTGGCCTATTCTTCTTCAAGACACACCTATTTGCTCACATGTTCTGTTAACTTTGTTAGGCATTTACTTAAATGTCAGTTTTTTGGTGAGAACCCCCAGTAACCACCCTGTCTGCATATTAACCTCCACTCACATGAGAATCCATTCCTCTTGTCATTTTTCCTATAGTATTAATCACCATCTAATACACTACACATTTGACTTATTAATTTATTGCCTGACTGAACCTACATATAAACTTCCAAGGGTGAAGCTTGGATCTTTATATTCCTACACCATTCCCAACAGTCAAAAAGCTGTGTGGCAACTAGAAGAATATATTATTGAATGGGAGCTTTAAGATCTTGTCCTTCACCAGTTTGCTACTTAGTTTTACTTTGCAAATATTTGGCTTAAATAACTTCACAGAAGAAATGATTTATTTTGGTTCATTTTTAAAGGTTTTAGTTTGCGGTGACTTGCTTAGTCCTCTTTCTATGGGCCTAGGGTGAGGCAGAAAATCATGGCAAAGAGGGCAGAGCAAGGCAGAGAACTCACTTCATGGTGGCCAGGAAGTAGAGAGCTAGGAAGGAGCTGGGACAGGGTGAATTTTTCCAAACCATGCTCACAGCAACTGAATTCCCTAACAAAGCCTTACCTCCTATAGTCCCACCACCTCCTCAAACAGTAACTACTGGGGAACACTTCAACACAGGAGCCTGTGTGAGGCAGACGATGTATACTTATGACAAATGCACAGTTGGATTCTGTTGCTAAGGGTTAATGGTTCTGAGAACCCTCCAGTGGCCAGCAAGAGCTGGGTGAGGGTACAGCCTGTTTAAGTGGACAGGGAAGGGCCTAAGTTGAGAAGAAGTAGAAGCCAAGAGATACAGGACATCTTGAGAAGGCAGAAAGTGAGGAGAGGACTCAGTCTTTAATTGATTGTCTATGGAATGAAATTAAGTAGAGGGATATTCTACAGCATCAGTATATTGACAGACCTGAGTTTGGTCACAATATAAGAGCCACTAGAGATCTGGACAGCTACCTGTCCTTCGACACCCAATATGTTTACAGTGAATGAAGTCAAGTGCCACATCCTTAATGAGATGGGAATTCTTCCCTTTGGATCAGAGCATTCTACAATCCTGTGGGTGCCCTGGGAAGACTTCTTCTTCCTTGGAACCTTCCTTAGTTCCATTTTAGGAGAAAGAAAGCACAAACACATTTACCTATGGGGAACAGAAGAGAGTACCTATTTTATTTTTTTAATATTTATTACTTATAGTTACATCTCCATCACAATCCCCTCCCTCTACCCCTCCTACACCCACCCTCCTACACTCTCCCCCTTCTCCCAGAACTCATAATTCTTTTTTTTTGAGTAATTAGGCCACAATTATGAAAATTATAAGGTATAACATACATCCCCAATGTCCAGTCCATACATATTTGGCAACTTATATTAATATTCTATTATCCATCTATCTCCATGTATTTAAAGTTCTATACCTAATTCATTTTCCATCCTAACTTGCATTACCAACTTAAGAACATCTTCTTAGACCTAGAACATCCTTTTAATTCCTAAACAACTTAAAATTTAATTGTGAGATTACAATTATCAAGTCTTCAACCACATCAGAGACCTGAGAAGGATAAATATATCTTATTACACAGGAAGTGCAGAGCCAGAAGCTTCCAAAACTAAGAAATGACAGACAACTGGATGCCTGGAAAGTTTCTAATTTCTCTCCATACATTAGAACATCTATTTTCACCCTTTGGCCCCATTTCTCTTACAGACATTAATTGTTAAAGCAGGAATTATGAAGGGCTTGCCTACCCTGTCTTGGAAGAGCTAGACTGTCAACTTACCTGCTTCAAAGTTTTGCCTTTTTGGACAGCATGCTGTGTACAGTTGAAGCAAGGGATTTTCTTGCCCAGTGACAGGCTTGCCACTAATGCAACCATCTCCAATTGGAGATTCTTTGATGCTCATCATCTACTTGGAGTAGAACAGGGGGTGCTGTCAGGAGCTGACATGTCTCAATATCAAAAAGTCTTAAGCTAAGAAAACTTCTTTGAATGCCATATTTTATAGATCTCTTGAGGTTTTTGAAGACCATCTCTTTATCTCCATATATTTAGATAAACAAATGTTGCTTGCTTTCTTAGCAACTTGATTTCTGGATAACTTAGAAAAAAATCTTTGATAAATTATACCAGTTTTACCTCTATTTCCTTAAGAAAAAACAGTGGAGGGGCATGGGGAAAACCTCACACTTTATACTCCTTGTAGGTAATAGATAAAATTGTCCCACAGTTTGGCTCACCAGAGAGCTCTGAGAAGGTAAGTGCCTGGTTCTGAGTTGCTTTATAACAGTGGTTCTCAACCAGTGAGCCATGACCCCTCTGCAGTCAAATGACACTTTCACAGAGGTCACATATCAGAAATGAAGTAGCAAAGAAAATAATTTTATGCTTGGAGGTTACCACAATATGAAGAACTATATTAAAGTGGCACAGAATTAGGAAGGTTTGAGAATCACTGTTTTAGGAAACACTGGCATCTTATAGAATCCTTTGTATGGTAGAGAACCAAGCAATGCTGGAAAGAAATTAATAAAGGAATGAACAAACGTAACATAGCCCATTAAATCAGCTCAATACAAAGGTGTCCCCCAGTCCCCAGTCCTGTCCTAAACAAGGACTCTATGCTAAGGTCCAGGATCCTCTAGTTCTAAGATATCCAACCATTGCTGGGAGGTACAGGAGTCCCAGTGGCTTTCTTCCCTTCCTGCACTCTTGGCCACAATAGCTGGAGTAAATAACACAATAGCTAGCATTGTGTGTGACGTCTCAGTTGTGTTCTGCAGTTGGTAGATGCCTGCTCTGGTATATTTGCTGGGTTTCACTTCTTTAGGGGCAAGGCAGAACTCCTGATGTGGGTGGGTTGTGTTGCTGGGAGGCTGAGACAGATGTTAGCATAGACCAGGTTGGTTAGTGAGGAAGATGAAGGGGGGCGGTCAGAAAGCAGGACTGTGAGGACCAGGTCCAAGGCAGTCTCCATGGAATACTCTAATGCATCTCCTTTTCTGCCGCTTATCAAGCCAAGTGCACCCCAGCAATGGAGTCTGGACATAGGCAACCTGAGTCTCTTCGAGTCAGGGTGTCCTCAGAGATAGCTGTACCTGGCTCTCTTTATACACACAGTCTGAGCTGTAGAAGTTCTAAGTTTTCCCTTCCAATAGACAGGTGGTGGGCTTCTCTGGCACACAAACATTTCTCCTTTCCAATAAGCCACCATTTCCCTGCAAGACTTTTGAGCTAACTTGTCTTCTTCCCACCAGGACATATGACAACTCTCATTGTCCCTTTATTGCTCACTATCTTATTTCCAGAGCTGGGCACACTGCCTAGCACCCAGTAGGGATGCAATAATGCCCGCAGAATAAATGCATCATTAAACACTGAACATCAGCATCAAAGCACAGATAAAATCACACGCAATTAAAGAGAAACTGTCCCCAGATGAGTTCAGTGTGGTTTTCAAAGGAGGAACAAACAGAATTGACAGTGGAATTTGATAAGAGCAACAGACAGGAGGAGCTAAGGTGCATTTCTTTTCTTAGTTTGGTCTTGAGCAATAAAACCCCTATACCCATGCAAACTTAATCAGGAAGCAGAAACGTGGAGCCTGGCAGGTTGAGAAGAGGAGAAAGGATAGACATACATGTTTTCTGCTTTCCCAGTTCTACATCTCTTCCTTAGTGTCATTATTGGACCACATAAATACGTTTTCATCTTGATAAGGGAGGATCCCAGGGGTCATTATGTCATCCTCATGGTTTGCCAAGTACTTTCTTCAATTAGCAGAGAATTATGAAGCACCCAGGAGGTGCAGGCAGTGGCCAGGGTAGAGAAGGAATTTACTCTCTGTCATAAGAAGAAATAGAAACTAATAGGACTAACCCTTGATTAATGAGAATACTGTGATTTAAAGTCACAAAATGCTCTTTCATTCTTCAAACCACTAAGAGGCAGAGAGATCTTAAACATAGAAGCCAGAATGCAACTCAAAAAGAAATAGAACTAAGAAAAAAAAAATAAAGAGAAAATTCTCTCCCATTCGGTTTGGCTATGATATGGAAGAACTTTAAAAACCATGTAAATTAAGGAAGACCTTTAGGCAGGTGTTATTAAAATAGTTCAACATCTATGCTAATGTGATGTTTCTCTCATACAAGCCACTCAAATACACATATCAGACTCATGACCTGACATCAGACAGTCTCATATATGTTGAAGCAATGATAACAGCTCTAACAACATCTAAGAAGAGGGTCTGGGGAAATGTCTCAGTGGATACGAGCTCTGCACGCATGTGGACTTAAGTACACATCCTTAGCATGCACATAAAAAGACAGGCATAAATGCACACACCTTTTCAGTATTGAGGCTCTTAGAGATCACTGGCCAGATATTCAAACAGAAACAGCAAACTTCAGGTTAAAATAAAACAAAACTTTTCGTAAGGTAATGGAGTAGAAAATGTTAGGAAGCACCTGATGCTCTGGTGTGAACTGCACATGTGCATGCACAAGCATGCCTATCTGCATATTTGTGAATGTACCTCAAACACGTATGAAAATAGTAAGAAACCAGACTAGAAGAGCAATGCTACAACTCCAGCCTTACACATACATACATGTTTAAAATAATAATCCACAGTCTTAGTGACAGTAAAAGCCAAAGAACATTTCAAACATGCCATGAACAATAGTCTTTACTATTGCCTCCCAGGCTTTCTCAGCAATCAAAACATTATTTGTTAATAATGTGCCTATCTCTACAAAAACATACCAATGCTTGGGAACTGGAAGGGGAGGATCAATTTGGGAAGAAAGAAGGGAATGAGTGAAAGATACAGTAAAAATCAAAGGGCATTTAAAAGCTGGTGTGGAAACCCAATACAGTGGAAGCTTCCTAAAATATATGAAGCCAATTATCGGGAAAGACAAAACCCCAACTGATCATCTCTTGTCACCAAATAAAGCTTCCAGAATCAGGAATTGGTTACATCTAATTGAGTTGTTGGCCAAAAGGGTCTCATGGAAAACCCCAAACAGCCCAGGCTGTTGTCAACACTATAGGTAGAACTCCACAAACTGACAGCTAGACCCTCCTGAGTTCATACACAAGTCATTGAACTTGAAGAAGCTGAGCTGGTGCCTACACAGAGCCTTCACCCCAACAGGCTAGGGTCTTTGGTACAGGAAAATACTCCACATACCACCAATCTACCTACAAACTCTTCTGTCTAGAATAGGGTACTGCCTTGAAATAATGCTACTGCAATGGTGGCAGGGAGCTTGTGGGAACAACCAGCCTAATTTACATTTGATATGACTTAAGGTCCACTCCACAAAACAGATTCCATACCATGACACAAGACTAGATAGGTCAGGGACTGAGGATAAAATCAAATACTACTGTTCTATTAAAAGAACATAGCATTAAAATAACTCTTGATGACATTCTGCTACATTCATTGATCAGTGCCTTGCTCAGCCATCATTAAAGAAGCTTCCTCATGCAGCAGATAGGAACAAATATAGAGAAAGACCCACAGTGAGAAAACATGCAGAGAGTGAGAGACCTTAGACACTCAGACCTAAAGGAGATGTCTCTATGTAATTCCTCCCCTCAGTGTTCAGAGGAAACACTGAAGAAGGAGGCGGGGGTGAGAGGGATGAGTATAAGAGCCAGAGAAGAGGATGGAGGACACCAAGGAAACAAGGCCCTCTAAATCAACAACATGGATTCACATATGAGCTCATAGAGACTGGGGCAGCATGCTCAATGTCTACAACAGATAGAAAACTAGAGCTGAAAGGTGAAGTTAGACACATGTCCCATCCATGGCCAGAAGCTATTTCCAATAAATAACAACAACAAACAAACAAACAAACTCAAATTTGAGGAAGTTTTCTTTGTTTGGTTTTCGTTTTTTTGAAACAGGGTCTCTCTGAATAGCCTTAGCTGCCCTGGAACCCCCTCTGTAGACCAGGCTTGAACTCTTGTGCCACCACTGCCCAGATACTTTAACTTTTTTGAATTACAGTAGAGCTAAATTTTATATTTGTGAGCTCTTATTGATGCTATCATTAACCTCATATCCTTTCTCAGCTGTAAGGCTAGGGTATGGCTCAGTAGTAGGATGCTTGCTGGCACATGCAAGGCCCTAAATTCAATCCCTAGGACCACATTAAAAACAAACAAACACTGGCTGAGAAGATGGATCAGTGAGTTAAAGTGCTTGCCCTGAAAGCCTGGCCACCTGAATATAACCCCTGCCATTCAAACTGAAAGAACAGAAATGACTCTCAAAATTTGTACTGACCTCCACATTTACACTATGGCATGTAAATCTGTGGACACAGGGATGGACACACACACACACACACACACACACACACACACACACACACACAAACATACACAATCATCCTGATAATAAATAATATAAATTTCAAAAAGTCAGCATAGTTGTCATGCTAACTCCTACCTTTGAACTTATGGAACACGGCCCACAGCTCTGCAATGTCTGTTGCAAAGGTAATGTCAGTGTCTAGGACAATGACTCTCTCAAGATTGGCAGGTAGAGTCTTGGTCAGAACAAGCTTCATGAGGCCATAAATCCCAGAGTAATGTTTGTTGGGGATCCAGGACACTTCAGACTGGACAGGACAGAACAGAGAGAAGAGAGACAGAGTTGATAAAATAAGAAAAAGAAAAAAAACTCACATGGATTCTTTGCTTAAACATTATAAATCATGCTGAGGCAGAAATAAAATCCAATATAAAATAGTTAAATAAATAAATGAATACTCTTTAAAGATTTGTTCATTTAGTTTTAATACATCAGGTTCTTCTGGAAATAAAAACATATTTAAATTAAGATAGACCTAAAATACTGGTTGTGAAGTAATGACTAAAGGAAAATTCTATGTTGAGTGTTTGAAAACCAGCTTTATTACTATTAGAGAAATTATATGGGCCCACTGAAGAAAATAAGTATGTGCAAAAAAATGAAACAAAAAACAAACAAAAACCAAAAACAAGAACAACAAAAAAATAAAGAAACCAAACCTAAAACAACTTAGCAACTCATTGTTCATAGGCAGAATTCTTTTGAGACAGGATTTCAACAGGTAACAGTCGTGGCTGTCCTGGACTCACTGTACAGACTAGGGTGGCCTAGAACTCAAAGATCCAGGAAGCTGTCTCTGCCTTCCAAGTGCTGGGATTAAAGATGTTAGCTAACACTCATGGCTGGTAGAATTATTTCTTTAATCCATTAAACGTAAGTGTCATTAAAGATCAATACATCTCCTGGTATTTTTATCATTTGTGCTTACCTTGTTTTAAATTTATGATGGGCTAGGTTGGTACCAGTAACTCCTTACAGATATGAGGACCTGGTCAGCATTTGTACAATGCTGTTCATCTGACAGTAATGGAAGAGAGGCCTACATCAATTAATCTCAGTGCTGCAGGGCTCACATGATAGAAAGGGAACAACCAGTGTCCCACAAGTGAGAGGCATCAGCAGCCCGGTTCACACGTTCATAGTACTTGCTATCAAAATGCTGGCCCCAAAAATATACTCAGCCCCAATATGATAAAAAATCCTTATCTATGTACATCATTTGTGAAGACCACTGTGGGAGGAAAGATATGAAGCATGTATGTGGAGGGGTTCCATCTGACCCATGGTCCACATTTTAATTTCAACAAATCAACATTTAGTTCTAATCCTTCTAATGAGGATGGAGCCACCACTTCAGAATTCCAAACAACACTCATTTCATTTGTCCATATTGGTCTTTAAGAAAGTATGTACGGCTCGGGGCGGGCCAAGATGGCGGCGACCTACACTGACGCATTTTGAACAAGGGGAAAAAAGAGCCATAAAAAACACAGAGTTATTGGGCACTGTGCAAAAACCGGAGGGGATAGACCCCCCGGGAACACTCACAGCTCCCAAGGGACTGTTAAAAGTCCCAAGGCAAGGCTTTCCCCCATCTCTCGCAGACACGGAAGCCACTAAACCCGGGATTCGGGAACTCCCATTTGGAGAGGCGCCTGGTAAGATCGATCCCAACTTACAGCAGGCAGAATCAGGGTCCACTTGGCCATAGATCACTGGCCTATTGGGCTCCCCACACCTCAGGTAGAACTTATACCCACTTAAAAAACTTTGCGAGATAGTGGAAGGCTTAGCAAGAAACAAACAGGGGGCTCTGCGGGTGGTCTGCAGCCACTCGTGAAGTGGAGGGCGGGAGGTTCCAAGAGAGCGTGGGAAGCTGGGAACACAAAGGCGGGCGGGAGGGGCCGAATCCCGCGCATTCACGGCAGGGCAGCTGGGGAGGGAGCACGGCTGGCAGGGCCAAATTCCTGAGAACCCACAGCAGGACAACTGGGGAGAGAGCCAGGCGTGGGCGGGGCCAGGGATCCACGGCTGAGCTGCTGGTGCGAGAGGAGCACTCAGGCGGCCGGAGGATCCGGGGCTTGGCGTACCCAAGGCCTAGCAGCCAGGGAGGGGGATCCGCAGCTGCGCAGACAGGAAGGGAATCAGGCACAGAGGCCAGCCCTGTGGCAAGAAGCCTAGTGAGAAACCAGAAATTTGGACCATAGCTGTATTCTGGAAAATCCAGACACATTAGGTGTGGAGCCAGACCCTGTCAGCCTCAGTGACGACAAACAAAGCCCACAGAATCTGTGCCTGGGCAAACAGGTCCATACCATCAGAACCATTACTGGCTGATAACTCAGAGTGCAACATAGAGAACTCTGAATTGGGAGTAGTGAAACAATCCTGGTCCATTACTCACAACCTGGGAATGGGCTGCACCAGCTCACATTGCCTCAGGCGATTAAAACCACAGTGACCCTGAAATCCCCCTGTAAGCAACGACAGATAGACAAGTAACTCGTCCCCTGCACCAAATCATCCACTGTGGTTCCAAGCACAGAAAACACACAGCTAAACGCATCTAATGGCCAAAGGTCAAAAAAAAAAATAGAAATCAAGGAAATGTGACTCCAACAAAGCAGAATTATCCTAGCTCATCCAATTCGGATGACCACATATCAACAGAAACACATGAAAACGTTGACAATTCTGCATTATGGAAAGTGATAGAGTCCCTGCAAGAAAAACGTAAATCTATGAAGGAATTCAAAGAAGCCACAATTCTACAAGTCAAAACAAGGAACAACACCATTAAAGAACTCCGGGAGAAGGTGACAGAGCTTGAACAGGAAAAGGAAAAAGCAATGAAAGATTTTCATACAAAAACAAGCAAGCTGGAGAAGGAAATGTACAAAACGAACAAAACCATACAAGACATGAAAATAGAAATAGAAACAATAAAGAAAACACAGTCAGACTTAAAAGAGGAAGTGGAGAACCAAGGGAAGAGAACAGGAACTACGGATGTGAGTATCAACACTAGGATGCAAGAGATGGAAGACAGGATCTCAGGCATGGAAGATTCAGTGGAAGAAATCAGTACAACATCCAAAGAAAATGAGAAGGCTAAAAAAATC
Source organism: Lophiomys imhausi (assembly GCA_907164525.1). Lineage (NCBI taxonomy): Eukaryota > Metazoa > Chordata > Mammalia > Rodentia > Muridae > Lophiomys > Lophiomys imhausi. The sequence goes on along the minus strand of CAJQZJ010033504.1, from coordinate 73,447 downwards.
TCTCACCCACAACATCCAAGAAATCAAGGACTCAATGAAAAGACGGAACCTAAGAATTATAGGTATAGAGGAAAGAGAGGACTCCCGACTCCAAGGTCCAGGAAATATCTTCAACAAAATCATAGAGGAAAACTTCCCAAACCTGAAAAAGGAGATGCCAATAAAAATCCAAGAGGCTTACAGAACACCAAACAGATTAGATCAGAAAAGAAACTCCTCTTGCCACATAATAACTGAAACACCAAATGTACAGAACAAAGAAAGAGTATTAAAAGCTGTAAGAGAAAAAGGTCAAGTCACATACAATGGCAGACCCATCAGAATTACACCTGACTTCTCCTCAGAAACGTTAAAAGCTAGAAGGGCCTGGTCAGATATACTACAAGTCCTGAGAGATCATAGGTGCCCAGCCAGACTACTTTACCCAGCAAAACTCTCTATCAACATAGATGGAGAAAACAAGATATTCCATGACAAAATTAAATTTAAACAATATCTACCCACAAACCCAGCCCTACAGAAAATCCTAGAAGGAAAATCCCAACCCAGAGAAGAAAACTCCACCCAAGAAAACAAAGGGAATAGAAAACCCCTCAGCAACTAAACCAAAAGAGGCACAGGACCACTACCTATACCAAACTAATGGGAAATAACAACCCCAGGTCACTAATATCCATCAACATCAATGGACTCAACTCCCCAATAAAAAAGACATAGGTTTACAGAGTGGATCTGCAAGCAAGACCCTTCCTTACGCTGTATACAAGAGACACATCTAACTAACGAAAGATAGACACTGCCTCAGAGTAAAGGGCTGGGAAAAGGTTTTCCAAGCAAATGGACCCAGGATCAAGCTGGAGTAGCCATCCTAATATCAAACAAAACAGACTTCCAACTGAAGTTAATGAAGAAAGACAAAGAAGGGCACTATATACTCATTAAAGGGAATATTCATCCAGAGGAAATCTCAATACTGAACATCTATGCCCCAAATACAAAGGCACCTACTTTCGTAAAAGAAACACTTCTAAAACTTAAAGCGCACGTCGATCACAACACATTAGTAGTGGGAGACTTCAACACCCCACTCACAACAA
>CAJQZJ010033504.1:42154-65035 GCA_907164525.1 Lophiomys imhausi | reverse complement strand
TGTGTTACAGTGATAGAGCACAGGGGTGTGTTACAGTGATAGAGCACTTGTCTAGCAAGCAGAAGCCCATGGGTTTGATGACTAGCAACAAAATAAACAGATAGGTAAAAGGGCTCAAGTTAGGTTCTGTACATAAAAGATGCAAAGCAATTATGAATGCCCACACTTCTTCCTGATTCAGTTCCTGCAGACCAAGAACTTACAGAGATATAGCTCATTTATGTGCAAGGGGGTGTGTGGATGAGTCCCACATGCATTCCCCTGTGTGGAGGCCAGAGGTCAACCTCAAGTGTTTTCTTCAGGCACTATCCACCTTGTTTTTTAAGACAGGGATTCTCACTTAAGCTGAAATTTGCCAATTAAGTGAGTCTGGCTTGTCAGTGAACCCCGAGGATCTACCTCCCCTTCCTTGCAAAGAAGCATGAGGATGTCCGGTTTTCAGATGTGAGTTCTGGGCATCCAATATAAGTCCAAGTGCTCATAAGGCAAGCACTTTACCAACTGAGCTAGCTCCCAAGTCTTATGTCTCTGTACATGCACTGTATTAAGGGTCTGGAAACCTGCTATACATAAAACATAAACTCCTGGGGTGTGAAGTCAGCTATTCCTGCATTCAATATTCATTATCATCATTTAATTGCCATTTCTGACTTCCCTAAGCTTCTACCATGGATAAAATATACTTCCTACTAAAAATTTACTTCATGTATAGAAGCAGATATCATACCCAAACTAGGAACTTGAAAGAAAAAGTTACTATCAGAAGGACTAGTGCTTTCAATGTTTGCAGAATTAAAGGCAGTCATTGCTACTCAGAGAGGGGACAAAGAAGGGAAGAATCTTACCACTGTGCAGGGTACATCGCCAGGCCAGCATTTGCTAGCGTCCAGAAAAGGTAGTCACATGGTGGTAGGCTGCCTAGATCTAGTAGTAACCTCCAAATCACAGGAATAGCATACTTGTGGCAAATTACAGAACTGGATCTGGGACACCCATCTCATGCTTTCGTCTGGTCTTCCAATCACCTGGTAGGCATCCATCAGGACAAATATATGGGCACATAAAGTAAAATTTATACAGCAGCACACTGAGGCACAAGGAGAAGGGAAAAGGATTAGAAGGACGTGAAGTATATGTCTAACATGCCTGCAAGTATAGCCAGTGTGGGGCGCCTGTTGGGGACGGTAAGTGTCTGGGTCTGTGGATCTAGATCGGGCTGTATTTCTCTCAAACACCCCTTGCTGTGGCAGGTTTTCCCATGTCTGCTGGCAGCACCTTGAGAGAGAGCAAAAATGCAGTTGGGGCTCCCCATCAGTTCTCTCCAGAGCACAGAGGAAGGTGGGGTCACGCTGGCTGCTATCAGAGTCCTAGGGGTTCTGGAGGACCACTGTACTCTGGGGTTTCCCCAGTCAAGGACTAGTGTTCCTGGCTGGAGAAGGCATGGTGGGTTGAGGTAAGTGCTGTTCTCCAAAGGCTTAAGTTTCTTCTGGCAGAGTCACAACACCTCTGAGGCAGTTATTTGGTGAATCAGATTTCCATTACCTTTAGCTTAGGTATCATGATGGTCTAAGTTCTCCCAAAAATCTCTAAAATCTATTCAATGTCTATTAAATCTCCCAAACCTCCTCTAAACCTATTAAATCTCCCAAACTCTGACATGAATGAAAGCTTTTTGAACCGTAGGAAGTGGGAAAGGATTTGGGGGGAGGGGTGAATGCATTCTATTGGCTGAGATTGAGATGCTGGCAATGCTATATTTACATGGGGAATATAGGAACAGTACAGGAGAACAGTGACCATCCAACATCCCCAACCCTACTCTACACAGGGATGATGCAAACCTGTAGTTAGAATATGCTGGTGGAAGGGCTTGGATGACAGCTCAGTGAGTTAAGTGTTTGCGGAGCAATCAGGAGGACATGGGTTTAGATCACTATAACCCACATAAAAAGGTATACATTTGTAACTCCAGTGCTGGAAAAAGGGAGACATACAGATAAATGGATGCCTGGACCTCACTGACCAGCCAGTCAAATTGAATTGATGAGTTCTCGGTTCAGAAAGACCATTTCTTAAAAAGCAAAGTACAGAGCAACTGAGGAAGACACCTCGCATCAATTTGTGGATTCCAAATTTATGCACACACAGGTTCTCAGCTAAACACCCACATCCACATCAAGAATCTGCCAGAGGAAGGTTCTAGTTTTCTTCTCCAAACTACCCCTTATTTCCCTGGGAGGTAGCTTCCCAGCTAGCTATCACCTTAAGAACTGAGATCTCAGGAAGCAATTCCCTCCAATTTGCTTTATTAAAACTCTTCCTCTGTAAGCCCTGGCCTTCGGAAGTCTGCTCCATTTATTCCCTCCGCAGAGAATCTGCCGGGACTGAAGCTTGGCAATCAGAACTCTATGCTGCATAGCTGTGCTATTTAATCAGACCTTTGATTAACTTATCCATCTATTTTGGTAACTATCAAAACAGAAGAGCTTGGTGAAGACTGAGAGACACAATGCTGGGTTAAGCCATTTAATTAGATTGCCCTGACTCTCAGTTTTATTTTTAACACAGATGTGAGACACTTGGATGCATCACAAAACTGTGAGACTACAGGAATAAATTAATCTCCACATGAGTCCAGGCCTGAATGTCACCCGGAGTGCCTAATTTAATTCATAATCAATTAAGTCAGAGTGTTCAATTGGAGGTAAAGGAGGCTTGTGAATGAATTTGTATTTAGAAAGAAAACCACAGGAAAGGCTAGAAAATGAAAGAATCTTTGGGGAAAAGAATGTGAGGTAAGTGAAGCAGATACTTCACTGCATTAGGATCATCTCAGGACCCTAGTGACTTTTGCTCTCATCTCAGGACCCTAGTGACTTTTGCTCTCCCCATTTCCACTTCTTTGTACTTCTCCTTCTTTGACAGCCACTGTCATCTCGGAAGCACCTACTCACTGCCTCAGGCTGGACTGGAGCTCCTGAAGTGTGCTATCCCACATCCCCATGCACAGTAAGTACACTAACACAGTGTGTTTAAATTTCCATTTCTGTCTCTTTCATTTAACTGAAACTCCTTGAGGCTGTGAAATGTTTTTTTTTTTCCCACTGTTGTAATATCCCACCTACATGGCCAATGCTCAAGAATAACTTGATGACTTACAGAACGTTAGTTTTGTCTCTGTCTGGGCTCAAAATCTACCTTCAACATCACCTTTCACTAAGCACAAATATGTCAATAATTGTAAAAGTCTATGGTCATACTGTGTGATGGAAGACATACAGCTTGTTGAACCCAAAGGCTTGAGCTTAAAACTTGTTACGTTTCTACCAAGCTGTGAGAGGTCTGAGAAGTCACTTCACCTCTTCAAGCCTTAACTTTGCTCATCTGTATAGTGGGAGCTCTTACTATTGATTTAATGACAGTCAATAATTTTGATATCATTTTTTAATATCAACCATTGCTGGGGGACAGCAAAATTTTCTGGGCAAGCTGGGACTCCATTAAATCCACTTTTCTCCTCCCAGTATGTCAATATCAGCAGTATCAGAGCTTGGCTGATTGAGATTCTTGAGCTGGATCAAATCAAAGAAATACATGATACAGGACAGAAAAGAGGTAGTTACAAATGGAGTTTGACAGGGTGATGCTATTCATCACTCACGTCAAAGACACATGTGAGATTTGCCTATAGGAAATGCTAACAAAATCACAACCTAGAATCTGCTAAAAAAAAAAAAATGTAAGGCCCACAGGTTAGAGCACCAAATACAATACCCTCCTCTGGGTACAGGAAGGGTGTGTGTTAAGGGTCCTCTGTGTGGTTTTTCTACGAAGTCTCTTAGGGTATCCACATTGATTTCCCTCCCACGCAGCAATAAGCTGCAATATCACAAGTGTCATTACGTCATGGGGTCCTTGGTCCCTCGCTAGAGAAAGGAGGTGGACCCTACGCAATCACTCATCCCAAAACATCCAACAGAGACAGGAGAACTTGGCAGAGTCCCTCCCCCCAGTGGTTAATATGCAAAGGGTCCACATGGTTAAGACGATAATGAAAATGAAGTGAGCCTCATTGTAGTGGGCAGAATATTATTCCTGAGGTGGCTGTTAATAATTCTAAGCAGCATGGCTGAGGCTTTAGTTAGCAACCATGCAACTAAGCCCAAGATTAGAATCTACTACATATCCATAAGAGAGCAGAAGTGATCAGAGCTTATACGTTTCCTCTCCTGTGGGGGATGGCGGACACTGGCAGTTCAAAATTCACCTTGTTGAAGTTCTGACAGTAAGTTACTCATTGGGAACTGCATGGAGTTTACACAAGGCTCTTTAGGTGACTCCTGGGTATAGTGAATACCCGGTAACCCTGTAAAAGTGACCTAGAAAACCTGACCAGTGTAGTGATATGAACATTGGGACCTAGGATTGGTTTTATTGTTTTGTTTTGTTTTGATTTTTGATTTTTCAAGACAGGGTTTCTCTGTGTACTGGACTCATTTCATGGACCAGGCTGGTCTGGAACTCACAAAGATCTGCCTGCCTCTGCTTCCCGAGTGCTGGGATTAAAGGCGTGCGCCACCATGCTCGGCAGAAACTAGGGTTGAACTGTCAGTTTATCTCCAGAAGTGATTAATTCCAACCCAAGGAATGAGAGACAGTGGTGTTACAGCCATGATGCTACATTTCTGGCCTTTGATATACAATACAGAGGCGGGTGGGGAGGCTGGTTTGGCCAGGAAAGGATGCACACTTCTCATTGGAAATGCTTATTCTCAGTAGTGCCTGGGATATGACAGTAATGACGACAGGAAAAAAAGCATGTGACTGAGTGCCAAGCACTTTGGAGAGAGCTTTTTAATGTATTAAGCCCCTCCTAGAAGCCTTCCATCTGCCTGTAACTAACTATAATATACAAAGCCTGAGCTAAGATCCTTCCTGTCCCTTCTCACTGCAGCCCTTCTACATTTTTGGTTCCTCTGAGGTCAGAATACAATTCTCTCTCCACTTAAACGCAGCTAAATTCACCAGCAAGCCATGAGTATGCACACTCGGAAGGGCACGTATGCATGTGGAGCACACAGGACAACCTCGGTGTCATCTTCAAGAATGTCTTCTGTGCCTGGTGGGTTAGTCTCTCTTTGGCTTGCATCTCACCAGTTAGGCTAGACAAACTGACCAGTGGATCCCAAAGACTTCCCTCTGCCTTTGCTTCTGCCTGGATTACAAGCATATACCACTATGCCTGGTGTTTCTAGCACAGTTCTGGAGATCCAATCATGTCCTCCTGGTTAAAAACCAATTATTCCACAGGGGAAACCATTTTCCCCAGCAAGGAAGTTTTAAAAGATTGCATTAATTTATTGTCTGTGTGTACATGTGTGTATGTGCATGCACAACTGTGCACATGTGGAAGTGAGGATAACTAATGGGAATCTCTTCTCTCTTACAATGTAGAACTCAAGGATTGGACTAAGGTCATTAGGATTGTGCAGCAAATGCTTCTACCTGCTGAGCCACACAGTTGGCCCAGGAAACCATGTTTTCTTTTTTTATTATTATTATTGCATTTATCTATTACTTCAAGTTACATCTCCATTACAGCCTCCTCCCTCCACCATTCTCGGTCCCACCCTCTTCCCTAGAAACCATTTTTTTAAGGCCAATTAGGTACCAAGACTTTAGAGATAGACATTGCTGGCTTCTAAATCTCCCTGGGTCTTAATTTGTCATCTGTAAAATAAAACTACTCCTTTTTTTCCTAGGAAATAATGAATGTTTACAGTCTGTAAGTTTTTGCCATCACTATGGAAATATTTACTCCTAAAAACAAATAGGTTCCTTACACATATCGACATTTTTCTGTGAAATAAAACATATTTAGGGCAATCCAAGATGGCGGGGCCCCACGGGTAAAACAGAAGTAAAGACACAGAGTTATAAGACGCTGATCAACAATCTGAGTGACTCAAACACACTGGGTTTCACCCAGCTATCCAGGGACCATTAAAAATCCCTGGACAGGACTCTCCTCCCCTCTCTCGGACACTCAGCAAAACAGACTGACAGAAGCCACTGAATCCGGGAATCAGGAATCATCACCAGGAGAGGGACAGGGTAAGAGCCACTCAAATACGCAGCAGGCAAATCTGAACCCCAGACAGGGTTACTCACCAGCCTCCTGGGACCCCCAGATCCCACACAGGCATCCCGGCAATTTAGCGAAGGGTTGCGGACCCGTGGGAGCGGGATAAACTCTTAGTGGAGCCACAGCAGCTGGACGGTGCAGCAGACGGCAGGTCCACAGCTGCATTCTGGAAAGCGCAAGCATACTGGTGCTTCCCCAGAGGGGTGGTGGACATTCATACAGGCGCCTCTGTTGGATTTATGGTCAATGGGAAAAACACTGCAGCTGGACTGAGCAGCAGGATACACTTCCGGCAGCAGGTTACACTGCACCTCTCCACTGCAGTGTACCAGAACTGGGAAGACAGTAGCCCCAATTGCCAGTATGCAAAGCCAGCTCCATACAGACATAGGTGGAACTGTGAGAGTGGCAGAAAGGGTGGTGGCAGAATTGGAAGGCCGATTGGTTCTCCACAGGGTCCAAGCCCTGGGCAAAACATGGGGTAAATATCAGACTCTTTTGCTAGTGCTGGACCTTCTGGCAAGAAACCAGAGCTTCAGCATATATAGTTCCACCCCTGGAACAGTTAGGTTTCGGCCTGGGGGACACTGCTGAGTGACTCACCTTAAGGGCATGGAGTCGGTCCTTTCAAGACTCCAGCAAGGGGTCTCAACCTCCAAACTTGGGACATCCAGACTCCACAGAATCTGTGCCTGGACACACAGGAACATACCAGCAGAGCCGCTGCAGGCTGAACACTCAGTGTGCAACACAGCTGACTTATGAGCAGTGGTACAACTCCGGGCCATACCTCATTGCCTGGGAATGGGCTGCAGCAGCTCATAATGATTCTGGCTATTATATGCACATTGAGCCTGAGAACACCCTGAGAGCAGTTGGGGAGGACCACAAACACGGTCCTGACACCTAAGCAGCAGGGGAGCTACCCCAGCCAACAACAGTCTTTGGCCTACCAACCTGCACTGTCATCTATACGAAGACCAGTTGGATCCCAGGAACATACAGGAACACATCCCATCACAACTCCTCACCTGAGTCCCCAATTGAGACAAAACAGGAAGGGGTAAGCTCTGTGAGACACACTGAGAACCTCCACACAAAGCCCCAGCCAGCCAGTGGAAAGCGACAGATCACCAAGCAATACGACTACTACACCAAAGCACCCCCTTTAGCACCAAGCCCAGAAGGCAACAGGAACAAACAGCTAAGAGCATCCAAATGGCAAAAGGACAGCAAACAAACAGAACCAACAGAAGTCAGGGAAATATGACCCCAACAAAGTGCAACTGATAGTACAGCAAGCTCTCACCACTTCACCACAGCTGAAATACATGAAAACGACCACAATTCTACATTATGGAAACTGATAGAGTCCTTTCAAGAAGAATGTAAATCTATGAAGGAATTCAAAGAGTTCACAATTTTACAAGTGAAAGCAATGGATAATACCATTAGAGAGCTCCAAGCCAAAGTGGCTCTACTTGAAAAGAAAAGAGAGAGGACACTGAAAGATTTAAAAGTTATGAAAGATTTCCAGGCAAAGACAAGAAAATTGGAGCAGGAAATGTACAAAAGGAATAAAATCTTTCAAAACATGAAAATGGAAATGGAAGCAATAAAGAAAACACAGTCAGAGTTAAGAGTGGAAGTGGAGAATCAAGGGAATAGAACAGGAACTACAGACATGAGTATCAAAAATAGGATACAATGGATGGAAGACAGGATCTCAGTCATGGAAGATTCAATGGAAGAAATCAGTACAACATCCAAAGAAAATGAGAAAGCTAAAAAAGTTCTTACCCATAACATCCAAGAAATCAAGGACTCAATGAAAAGACAGAACCTAAGAATCATAGGCATAGAGGAAAGAGAAGATTCCCAACTCCACGGTCCAGGAAATATCTTCAACAAAATCATAGAAGAAAACTTCCTAAACCTAAAGAAAGAGATGCCAATAAAAATCCAAGAGGCTTACAGAACACCAAACAGACTAGATCAGAAAAGAAACTCCTCTCGCCACATAATTGAAACTCCAAATGTACATAACAAAGAAAGAATATTAAAAGCTGTAAGAGAAGAAGGTCAAGTAACATATAATGGCAGACCCATCAGAATTACACCTGACTTCTCCTCAGAAACTCTAAAAGATAGAAGGGCCTGGACAGATGTCCTACAAGCCCTGAGAGAACATAGGTGCCCAGTCAGAGTACTATACCCGGTAAAACTCTCTATCAACATAGATGGAGAAAACAAGATATTCCATGACAAAAATTAAACTTAAACAACATCTACCCATAAACCCAGCCCTATAGAAGATCCTAGAAGGAAAATTCCAACTCAAAGAAGATAACTACACCTAAGAAAAAAGAGGAAATAGAAAACTCCACGGCAACTAAACCAAAAGAAACACAGGACCACGACCTATACTAAAATAATGGGAAATAACAACCTCTGATCACTAATATCCATCAACATCAATGGACTCTACTGTCCAATAAAAAGACACAGGCTTACAGATTAACAAGACCCATCATTTTGCTGCATAAAAGAAACACATCTCACTAACAAACATAGGCACTAACTCAGAGTAAAGGGCTGGGGAAAAGTTTTACAATCAAATGGACCCAGGAAGCAAACTGGAGTAGCCATCCTAGTATCAAACAAAATAGACTTCCAACTGAAGTTAATAAAAAAGACACAGAAGGGCATTACATACTCGTTAAAGGAAATATTCATCAAGAGGACATCTCAAAATTGAACATCTATGTCCCAAATGCAAAGTCACCTACATTTGTAAAAGAAACTCTTCTAAAACTTAAATTGCACATCGATCCCCACATATTAGTAGTGGAAGACTTCAACACCCCAACACAACAATGGACAGATCATCAAGACAGAAGCCAAACAGAGAAATAATGAGTCTAACAGAGATCATGAACCAAATGGACCTAACAGATATCTGCAGAACATTTCACCCAAACACAAAAGAATACAGCTTTTTCTCAGCACCGCAGAGAACCTTCTCCAAAATCGACCATATAGTTGGACACAAAGATAGCCTCAATAGATACAAGAAAATTGAAATAACCCCTTGTATCTTATCAGACCACCATGAAATAAAGCTGTACTTCAACAGCAAAAGAATGAACAGAAAGCCTACACACACATAAAAATTGAACAACTCTTTATTGGATGACTACTGGGTCAGGGAAGAATTAAAGAAGGAAATCAAAGACTTCTTAAAATCCAATGAAAATGAAGGCACAACATAACCAAATCTATGGGACACAATGAAAGCTGTGCTACAAGGAAAGTGCATAGTGCCTTCAAAAAGAAAAGTGCATAAGGAAAGTGCATAAGTGCCTTCAAAAAGAAAATTGTGACAGCTCATATTAGCAACTTAACAGCTAAACTGGATGTATTGGAAAAAAAAAAAAAAAGAAGAAGCAAACACTCCCAAGAAGAGCAGAAGGCAGGAAATCATCAAACTTAGGGCTAAAATCAACAACTTAGAAACAAAAAGAACAATACAAAGAATCAACAAAACCAAGAGTTGGTTCTTTGAAAATAATCAACAAAAAAGACAAACCCTTAGCCAAATTAACTAAAAGACAGAGGGAAAAAAACCCAAATCAACAAAATCAGAAATGAAAAGGGGAAATAACAACAGACATTGGGGAAATCAAGACAATATTGAGGTCCTACTTTATTAATCTATACTCCACCAAATATGAAAACTTAAGCGAAATGGGCAGTTTTCTTTATAGATTCCATCTACCGAAGCTAAAGCAAGATCAGTTTAACAGATTAAACAGTGCTATAATCCCTAGGGAAATACTAACAGTCATTAAAAATCTCCCAACCAAAAAAAGCCCAAGGCCGGATGGTTTCACCACAGAATTTTACCAGGCCTTCAAGAAGAGCCAATACCAATACTCTTCAAACTCTTTCACAAAATAGAATCAGAAAGAACACTGCCAAACTCATTCTATGAGGCTACAGTCACCCTGATTCCTAAACCACAAAAAGACACAACAAAGAAAGAGAACTTCAGACCAATCTTCCTCTTGAACATAGATGCAAAAATACTTAATATACTAGAAAACCGAATGCAAGAACACATCAAAAGTATCATACACCATGATCAAGTAGGCTTCATCCCAGGAATGCAGGGATGGTTCAACATACAAAAATCCATCAACGTAATTCACCATATAAATAAGATGAAAGAAAAAAAAACACATGATTATCTCGCTAGATGCAGGAAAAGCATTTGACAAAATCCAACACCCCTTCATGCTAAAAGTTCTGGAGAGAACGAGCATACAAGGACAATATAGAAATAATAAAGGCAATATACAGCAAGCCAGTAGCCAACATCAAATTAAATGGAGAGAAACTTGAAGCATTTCCTCTAAACTCAGGGACAAGACAAGGATGCCCACTTTCACCATATCTCTTCAATATCGTACTTGAAGTTCTTGCGAGAGCAATAAGACAACTAAAGGAGATGAAGGGGATACAAATTAGAAACAAAGAAGTCAAATTATCCCTATTTGCAGATGATATGATAGTTTACATAAGCGAACCCAAAAATTCCACCAGAGAATTCCTACAGCTGATAAACACCTTCAGCAAGGTGGCTTGATCAAAATTAATTCAAAAAGCTCAGAAGCCCTCCTTTATACATCAAATAAATAGGCTGAGCAAGAAATTGGGGAAACAACTCCCTTCACAATAGCCACAAACAATATAAAATACCTGGGGGTGACTCTAACCAAGCAAGTAAAGACCTGTACAACAAGAACTTCAAGCCCTTGAAGAAAGAAATGGAAGACGCCATCAGAAGATGGAAAGATCTCCCATGCTCGTGGATATGTAGGATCAACATAATAAAAATGGCCATCCTACCAAAAGCAATATATAGATTCAATGCAATTCCTATCAAAATACCAACACAATTCTTTACAGACCTGGAAAAAGCTATTCTCAATTTCATATGGAACAACAAAAAACCCAGAATAGCTAAATCAATCCTGTACAATAAAAAAACATCTGGAGGTATCACCATCCCAGATTTCAAGCTGTACTACAGAGCAATAGTAGTGAAAACAGCATGGTACTGGTATAGAAACAGACCAGTGGATCAATGGAATCAAACTGAAGACCCAGAAATGAACCCACACACCTATTGTCACCTAATTTTTTGACGAATACACCAAAACCGCACAATGGAAAAAGGACAGTATCTTCAACAAATGGTGCTGGTCCAACTGGATGTCCACTTGTAAAAGAATGAAATTAGACCCATACTTATCACCTTGTACAAAACATAAAGTCCAAGTGAATCAAAGACCTTAACATAAGGCAGGTCACACTAAATCTACTAGAAGAGAAAGTGGGAAAAACCCTCAAAATATTGGCACAGGTGACAACTTCCTGAACATAACACCAACAGCTCAGGCTCTAAGACCAACAATCAATAAATGGGACCTCATGAAACTGAAAAGATTCTGTAAGGCAAAAGACACTGTCATTCAAACAAAACAGCAGCCTACAGACTGGGAAAAAATCTTCACCAACCCCACATCTGAGAGGGCTAATATCCAAAATTTACAAAGAACTCAAGAAATTAAATGCCAAGAAACCAAATAATCCAATTAAAAATGGGGAAAAGAGCTAAACAGAGAATTCACAAAGGAGGAATCCTTAATGGCTGAGAGACACTTGAAGAAATGCTCAGCATCCTTAATCATCAGAGAAATGCAACTGAAGAGGACTCTGAGGTTCCATCTCACACCTGTCAGAATGGCTAAGATCAAAAGCTCAAATGACAACACAGCTGGCAAGGGTGTGGAGAAAGGGGAACCCTCCTCCATTGCTGGTGGGAGTGCAGACTTGTGCAACCACTATGGAGGTCAGTCTGGCGATCTCTTAGAAAACTTGGAATAGCTCTGCCTCATGACCCAGCCATACCACTTCTGGGTATACATCCAAATGACTCATCACTGAATCACACGGAAGTTTCCTCATCTATGTTCTGGAAACAACCCAGATCTCCCTCAACAGGAGAGTGGATTAAAAAACTGGTACATCTACACAATGGAATATTACTCAGCTATCAGAACCAATGAACTTATGCAATTTGCAGCCAAATGGATGGAACTAGAGAAGCTCATCCTGAGTGAGCTAACCCAGACTCAGAAGGATGCACATGGCTTCTATTCACTTATAGTCAGATTTTAGCCATATAGTACAGGGCAACTATACTGCAACCAACTCACCAAAGGGAACAGGAACATAGACTTTTTTTTTTTTTTTCCGCTCCCTGTCAATGAGACACTTTTCCCTGGTGGTACTGCTTTGTAGGCCCCCAGTGTATGAGGAGGTTCTTGGCCCTCATATGACTGCTGAACTGGGGTGTGGGACTGTTATATAAGGACACTCCATTCCAGAGGAGTGGGATGGAAGGGTTAGGGGGTAGAGGGTGGGAGGGCAGGACTGGGAAGGGTGAAAAGAGATACTATGTTGGAGATGTAACCTGAAGCAATAAATAAATAAAAATAAATTTATTTTTTTCTTTTTTCCTTTATTTTTTATTTCTTCAAGTTACATCTCAATTGCAGTCCCCTCCCTATTCCCCCCTCCAGTCCCACCCTCCCACCCTCAACCCACCATTCTCTTCCCTTTTTTTTTTTTAAGTTTAAGGTATATCTTATTTCCCCTACAGTTTCCCCTTTCAGTTCAACAAATGGATCTTTCTCTTATAATAATAAATACAATACAAAACAACAGAGGTAATTAGGCCACAGTTATGAGGGTTACATGGCTTAGCATACATTCCCAATGTCCAGTACATATGTATTTGGTACCTGACCCAGAAGTGGTATGGCTGGGTCTGAGGCAAAGCTATTCCAAGTTTTCTAAGATATTGCCAGACTGTTCTCCATAGTGGTTGCACAAGCCTGCACTCCCACCAGCAATGGAGTAGGGTACCCCTTTCTCCATACCCTCATCAACAAATAACACCATTAAAGAGCTCCAAGCCAAGGTGACTCAGCTTGAACAGGAGAAGGACAAAGCAATGAAAGATTTCTAGGCAAAAACAAGCAAACCGGAGAAGGAAATGTACAAAACGAACAATACCATTCAAGACATGAAAAGAGAAATGGAAACAGTAAATAAATTTATTTTTAAAAATAAATAAATAATAAAAAGAAAGCAAACATACTTTAACCCTCAAACAAATAAATAATAGGTAAGTAAAATATGGTAAGTTTACACAATGGAGTATTATTTGGCTAGTAGAAATAAATGACATTATGAAATTTCCAGGCAAATGGATGAAACTAGAAAAGAAAATGATTCTGAGTAAAGCAACCCAGACCAAGAAACACAATCATGATTAGCACTTACTTATAATTGGATATTAGCTTCTAAGTAAAGGATAATACTATCCGCAGACCAGAGAAGTTAGATATAGGAGGTCTAGGGCAGGATGCATGGATCAATATGGGAAGGGGAAACAGATTTTGTGGGTGGACCAGGGGCAGGCAGGGGAGGAGAGATACACAGAGAGAGGCTACAGGGAGATACACTGGAATAGGTAGGTAGTTAGGAGGGATTGTAGAAACCTAGCACATGAGAACTTTCTGGAAACTATGAGGGTGACCTTAGCAAGGGCTGCAGGTATTGGAGCCTATGGTGCCTGAACTGGCCATCTTATCTAACCAGGATGACCTCCCAGTGGTGTGAATGAAAAACACCAACACAGACACAAAACTTTGTTCACCAAACCTGTCATGCCTGCAAGATGCACTAAGGCAATGGTGGCTCAGCTCGTGGGAGTGGCCAACCAATGACTTGTCTAATTTGAGGCACAAGCCATGAGAGGGAGCCAATACCCTATATTGTCTGGATGTCCAGGATCTCGAAGCTGGATAGCTCAGAGACCTAGGGTAGAACCAAACACGACTGACCACCCCCCTCAAAAAAAAAAAAAAAAAAGAATGAAAGAAAGAAGTCAATGAAATGATTCCTAATGATTCCTAATGACATTTTGCTATACTTACAGGTGAATGTTTCATTCAATCATCATCAGAGAGGCTTCCTCCATCATCTGATGGGAGCAGATACAGAGACCCACAAGTAAACATTAGGCAGAGCTTAGGGAAACACAGGGAACAGGGAAGGAAGGATTGTAGGAGTCATGGGGGTCAAGCACACCAAGAGAACACAGCCCACAGAATCAACTAAGAAAGGCTCATAGGGGCTCACAGAGACTGAAGCAGCAACCATGGAGCCTGAATGGATCTTCACTAGGTCCTCTGCATATATATTGTGGTTGTTTATTTGGAGTTTTTGTTGGACTGCTAACAGTTAGAGTGGAGGAGTCTCTGACTCTTTTGCCTGTTCTTGGGACTTTTTTCCTTCTACTGGGTTGCCTTGTCCAGCCTTGATATAAGGGTTTGTACGTATTCTTACTGTAGTTTAAGGAAGTGTGTGGGAGGAGACTAGGAAGAAGGGAGGAAAGTGAGCTTGAGGTCAGGATATACTATACCAGAGAAGAATTAAAAAAAAAAAAATCACCTTGACACATTTTTAAAAAAGTTAAAAGTCACTGTAGTTGAGAATGTTTGAAGAGTCATTTATGCTGTGGCTAGTTGTTCTGGAAACCACTCTCTATGTGTGGAACAGAGGAAGAATGGCAGACATGCATTCACAGAGTGGGGGCTCCTGGAGATGTTGGGGAGGAGGGTCATAATATGAGCACCAGCTTGGGAGATCTCCAAGCTGAATTGCAATTCCTGTGTTCATCACAATCTCTCTAAGAAACCTACCTTCTTATATTCAATCTTGTGACTCATAAAACAGGGAGAACTAAGGGACAGGCATGAAGTTCAGAGAGGCAATAAATCAGGAAAGAGAACATAAGTGCCCAACAGAATGTGTACCACAAGGTATGGGCTAAGGAGGAACTTTTAAAATAGCTAACAACACATAATTTTCAGTGTAGCTGGCCTTGAAACTAGTCATGGATAACTAGGTGCTCTCTTTGGGGCAGTGGCTAAAATTTTATGTACATCGGTTTCTTTCAACTGTTAGATGATGAGAATGCTAACAGCACACCCTCCAGAGTATGAAAATTTTGTTCTTTCATTCAAGCTCTTGGTACTTCTAATGACAATGAGGGAAACAGAATTGGAAATACCCATATTTACTAGAGAGCTATCAGTATTTGTGGGTATTTATCTTTGCCATTACAAAAGAACTTAAGGAGGCTTGGCCATTGGCGTAGTCTAAAGAGCTATACATATAATAAGCATGAAGATCTGAGTTTAATTGCTAAGAACCCTCGGAAAAAAAGCCTCATATATGCCACACAGCTATGAGGCAGAAAAGGAGATTCATTGAGGCTCAATGCCTTCCCAGTTTAGCTGAATCAGGCAGGTCCACATTCAATGAGAGATTGTCTCAAAAGAATATGGTAGAAAGTGACTGAGGAAGACCTTCAAAGTGAACTGACACATACACAACACTCCTTTATACACACATACACACAAGCATTTGTGGGATGACTAATGAGGCCTGGTATTGAGGAGGACCCAGAGGCCAAGATCAGAAGTTTAGAGCATTCATACCCATCACTGCCTAGTGTCATGCAGGAGACACACCTCTCAGAAGCAGCAACAGCTACTCCTCATCTCACATGGCTTCTGTATGACAGAATTTGGGAACATGTTTGCCAGGAGGACTCCTTGTGAGGTTGTGCACAAGAAGGCACTGGAATGTCCAGTCATCTGAGTCTGGATTTTGGCTGAAATATCTGATCCTTTTAGACAGTGTGGTCCACACACACTGCATGCTAATAGGGAGACTCTGTCATACAATACCTGGGTCACCCCAGAGGTGGCACAAGTGTCAGCATGGGAGCTGGCCTTCCTACAGTGAAGAATCCAAGAGAGGAGATGGAAGCCAGCATGTCTTCTATGAGCAGGCCTCAGAAGCAGCATGGTGCTATTTTTTCACTACCTCTGCAGCCACACAGGTCCAGTGCGAGAAAGGACTGCACAAGGGTGTGGATACTAGATACTAGAGGGTTTGCTGAGAGTCATCTTGGAAATAAGCTCCCACATCTGTAATTACAGAACTGAACAAACTGTGCTGAGTGTGTGCATAACAGCCATGTGGTAGAAAGACAATTAAAGGGGAGGGACAGGAAAGAAGGAGGACACAATCAGATGGACATGTCTGCAGGAGATGAACTTTCAATTTGGTCTGCAAAAGTGAGTTGGAAGTGGACTTTTTCAAATACTGAAAGAAAGGAGATAGAATAGGTGCCATTAGTAAAGGTGCCAGAAATATAAACAGACAGCCAAGCATGTAAACAACAAGATGCACACATGACTGTATGTGTTTATGTAAAGTAACTATTGTGTGATACCTTTCTAATATTTATGATTACTGTATGTAAACATGTTGTCGGCAAATGTTCCAAGGTTTGCATGCGAATGTCAGAGAGAACTCATGGACTCAGTTTTCCTTCCCTTTTTATATGCCGTTGCCAGTAAAGTCATCCACAGCTGAGGTCTGTACAGGGATTGGAAGCGATGGATAAGCACATGGAAAGGGTAGAACATTGTAAAGTATGTATGCCCCACTAAAGAGTATGGGGAAATAACTTATACACAGCGGGAAAGTAAAGAGGTTTTACTAGAAGGCTGATCTAATCTGATCTGTGTTTTTTGAATGTATGATTTACAGAGTAAATGATTTAGAGTAGCAGAAGGAAACTGCAAAGCATCAATGACAATGAGAGGTTATTTATCTGGAGGAAGTGCACCAAAAATGCATATTATTGGGCTCATTCTACATTCATTAGGTCTAGGGTAGGACTTGAGAATGTATAGTTTTCTGTCAGCATTGCAGGTGATTCTAAACTCCACAGATTATAAACGAATAGCTCTAAGCAAAGGAGACCGGAGACCCCACAATGAGCACTTCTCCATGTTTTGTTGACTGGGCTGCTCACACTGGGTTCCAATTAGCTCAGTGCTCAGAACAGGTCACTGACAGCTCTGCACCACAGTGTCCCAGGGAAAGTGTCCTTGTCTGTAAGTACAAGGAGAGAAGACATTTCTAAAGATTAGTAAAAGGCTGTGTTGAAACAGATTCAGGAGTTGCTTCCACAACTCTTGTGACATCTGAAACTTAGAAATCCTGTTCAATATAAGTAGTCTAAGTTTTGGTGATGATTTTAGAAACAAACATCAACTGCATGTCAACTTCTATGGCTCCTGTCTTCCAACATCAGCATCTTTGAAAGAAACTTTTTAGAACTTCAAAGCTAGTCTTTATGGGTGATGAAAAATCAAGAGAGACTTATTTAATGAGTACTCATGGCCTAACTTAAGACTTGCTGGTTTCCACTGAGAAAGCCCGAAAAAAACGTACTAGCAAACAATCATCTGTGAATGTAAGTCATCCTGGAAGGACAGAGGCTCAGTGAACAAAAGGAACACAATCACAGACAGTCCTGACGGTGCACAGACTCCCTTTATCTCATCACATTTCAGTCTCCAAAGCATCATCTGTTTAGATCTGTGGGGCTTGACAAGATTGCCACTGGAGCATTCACTGACTTCTTGCACACTCCTCAGCATTTCATGTTCTGAAATGTAGCTCTGCTCATCACCTGGAGTTCTGATTTGTTAAGTGGACTGTTGCAGCCATTTAATTTCCTGAAATATTTTGCTGCCTTCTCAACTAATAGATTTTTCAATTCATTGAGGAGAAAATTACATTAGCTCTTGTATCACATGGACTTAATATTTTTTGAAATTGCAATTCTTAGTGCACAGTATATGTTTATATATGTATACTTAAAACAGGGCTGGACACAAAGAGAACACTCTGAAAATGGCTGCAAAGTGAGCAAATGCAGTGACACAAACAATTCTGGCTAAAAGGACAAGGACTCAGCTAAGTTAGAAGAGCACTTGCCTAGGATACAGGAAGCTCTAGGCTTGATGCCCACCCAGCACCACACATATGAGATATATATGATGGTGCATTCCTTCAACCCCAGAAAGTAGAAGCAGAAAGATCCAAAGTTCATGGATATGCTCAGTTATTAAATGACTTTGAGTCCAGCCTGGGTTACAGGAGAACCCACTCAAAAACAAACAAGTGTTCAAAGTAACAAATCCACAGTATTCTGAGTGAATTCTCTACGGTGCATTTATTCACCCTTTCAACCAATACTCAAGTGACTTTTAAGTCTGATGCTCTGGGACTCTGCCTAAAGATAGAATTGACAGTTTCAAGAGATCTAAGAGTATTTTGTAGGATATTTAGTACATGAGATAATGGTTTACTTGGAGATGGTATGGACCTTCCAGGACATAGTTTTACTTCTAAGCCAGATGCACAGTCTTTGATCAGTCTACCTCAAAGCTTACCTTTAATCAAAAGAGTATTAATGCCTGTGTGGAAAGACCTGATCTCTGATCTGGGTCATTATTATAGCCAACAGAGAAAATGCATGGGTTAAATTGCTCACACCAACATGAGTTTTAAGTTGTACCCACTAAAATATAGCTGCCTATTCAACAAATGGAGTGTGTATAATATGTGTGTGATAATATGTATACTTCTTAGTACACATACACATACAACACAAATGCACACATATGCGTGCACACCACACCCACCTACACACTCAATTCTTGATGAAAGTAGTATGAATGGGGGGGGTGGATTCCAAGAGGGTGGGAACCAGCTCGAACACATTTTGAACACAGGGAAAATAGTCAGAACACCGCAGAGATATAAACATGCTGAGCAATAATCTGAGAGGTGAAAACCCGTAAGGTTTCGCAAACCCAGGGACTAATAAAAGTTCCTGGGCAAGACTCTCAGACATTTAGAAAAACAGACTGGCCAGCCACAGAAGACACAGAAGCAGGAAATCTTCACAACAAGAGAAGTCAGTGGGTACACGCCACTCAAATAACCAGTGAACAGCTCTAAAAACCAGACAGGGGTACTCACCAGTATCCTGAACACCTAGCTTCCATGCAGGCATTTCAGCACCAAAAAGAGGATCAGCAGAGCCATAGGAACAGATATATTCTCAGCGGGGCCATTATGGAGGCAACCCACAGCACATTCTGAGCTACAGGAGAACTGCAGGCCCACCTCAGGTTATCTCCAGCAGAGTGGTAATCTGGGAGGCATAAGCATATTTGGGCTTATCCAGAAAGGTGTTGGACATACAGGTCCCTCTACTGGATTTACAATCACTCTGAGAAACACTGCAGCCAGACAAGGTTGCAGGCAGGCTCCACTTCTTGCAGCAGTACAGTGTCCCACAGACCTG
Organism: Lophiomys imhausi; assembly: GCA_907164525.1. Lineage (NCBI taxonomy): Eukaryota > Metazoa > Chordata > Mammalia > Rodentia > Muridae > Lophiomys > Lophiomys imhausi. The sequence goes on along the minus strand of CAJQZJ010033504.1, from coordinate 45,509 downwards.
ATCACTGCAGAGCTTTGGCAGAGAGCTCAGATCACAAGATCGAGGTACGTCCCGACTGTCAGAGGGCCCAGTTTCTACACAGGCACACCAGGACCCAAAAGAGAACCAGCAGAGCCATAGAAATGGCAAGATCAGAGTGGGCTGAAAGGCTTGTGGAACTCCTGCCTTTCAAGTTAAAGGGCTATGGAACTCCACTGAGTCCAAACCTTGCAGACAGGTTGTGGTGTTCATATAGGAACCCCTAAGCCAGTGCACCAAGTTCCTCCTCGGTGGGATACCCAGTCTTTAACATCTACAGTTCCAGCCCAGGAGCAGCAAGTTCATGGCCTTTGTGCACTGCATGAGTGACTCAGACTACAAGAGCATAGCGCTTAGGGCTGAGTGGCACAGAGGTACCCTAGGGATCACCTACGAGGAGCCACCTGGGAGGAACAGGACCACAGACCTGACCCTTGGACCATACACATGAGCAGCATGGTATCTGCAGTGCTAGCTTACAATCTGTGGTCCTCCAAGCCCCACTGACATCACTAGGAAGACCTGCTAGAACTCAAGACCCTGCAGGCTGGAAAAACATATCCAACCCAATCCTCGACCTGAGTTCCCAGTTGAGACACAACTGGAAGGGTGAACTTTGGGGTACACACTGAGATTCAGCCCACAACACAAGACCCCACCAAGTTTGTGTTGAGCTACAGACCACCAAGATTATACGGGCTCTACAACAAAGCTCCATCCTTGACACCAGGTCCAGAAGACATTAAGAACACTCAGCTAAGGTCAACCAGAAGGCTAAAGGTCAGCAAAAGAACAAAACTGACAAAAATCATGGAAATATGACTTCCACAAAATTCAGCTGCTAATACAGCAAGTCCTGACAATACTACCACAGCTGAAACACACGAAAATGATGACAAATCTATACGTAGGAAAATGATAGAGGCTTTACAAGAAGAAAATAAATCCCTGAAAGAAATTAAAGAATCCCTAAGGGCTGAGAGACACCTGAAGAAATGTTCAACATCCTTAATCATCAGAGAAATGCAACTCAAGACGACTCTAAGAGTCCACCTAACACCTGTTAGAATGGCTAAGATAAAGAGCTCAAATGATAGCGCATGCTGGCAAGGGTGTGGAGAAAGGGGAACCCTACTCCATTGCTGGTGGGAGTGCAGGCTTGTGCAACCACTATGGAGGTCTGTCTGGCGATATCTTAGAAATCTAGGGATAACCTTGCCTCAAGACCCAGCCATACCACTTCTGGGTATACACCCAAAGGACCTCTCACGGAGACATAGGGAAGTCTCCTCATCTATGTTCATAGCAGCCTTATTTGTAATAGCTAGAAATTGGAAACAACCCAGATGTCCCTCAACTGAAGAATGGATTAAAAAATTGTGGTACATCTATACAATGGAATATTACTCAGCTATCAGAAACAATGAAATCATGCAATTTGCAACCAAATGGATGGATCTAGAGGAGCTCATCCTGAGTGAGCTAACCCAGTCTCAGAAGGATGCCCATGGCATCTATTCACTTATAGTAGGATTTTAACTATTTCGTACAGGATATCTGTACTACAACCAACACATCAAAAGGAACAAGGTCATAATTTTTTTTTATATTTTTCTTTTTCCTTCTTTTTTTCTTTTTTTCTCTTTCCTTTTCCCTTCTCTTTTTCCTCTCTTTTTTTGTTGATATTCTTTGTTTTTGTGGGTTTGTGTGTTTGTTGGTCTTTTTTTTTAGTATTCCCCCAGTAGCAATGAGACACCAGTCACTGTTAGTACTGCCTCTTAGGCCCCCGGTGAATGAAGAGGCGCTTGGCCCTCATATGACTCCTGATCTGTGGTGAGAGACTGTTAGGCAGGGACACTCCACCACAGAGGAACAAGACGGAAGGGTCAGGGGGTAGAGCATGGGAGGGTGGGGCTGGGAAGCGGGAAAAGAGGACAATATGATAAGGATGTAACCTGAAGCAACAAACAAATAAATTTATTAACTAGAAAAAAAAAAAAGGCAGGGGGCAGGGCTGAAACACTGTGAATGGAACAGAGGATACAGCCATTCGGCCTGGATTTGCAGACCTCCAAGTGTAGAGAAGACGTGGAGCTAAGGTAAAATACAACAGAATTGTGGTATTGGCCCATGCCTTTGACTTCAGCGGAGACAAGGGGGGGGGCACCTTAGAGTTGGTGGTCTTATGTACTCTGGAGTCATACGGAGCGGGGTGGTGAGGGTGCATACTCTTGGTCCCACCATTCAAGAAGAGTACACCCTTGGTCCCAACTCCCAGCACACAAGAGACAGAAAGAGGCAGATCCCGGAGTTCAGGGTCAGCCTGATGCAGGGTAAACTCTAAATAGAGAAAGACTTCGATCCAGGAGTGGTGGAACACATCTTTGATCCCTTCAGATGAGAAACACAGGTCCCTGTTCCCAATAATTAGAGTTCAGAGACACACACATGGGATTTGGAGGGACCTAGGTTTGGAGGCTACTTACAAAAGGCCTTCTTGATGCAGGCAGATTGTCCTTTGGGATTTCAAAATATATACACTAGAGCTGGTTTAGCTCCAAGGTGACAGAATGATTTCTACTTTAACCCGGATTGAAAGATAACGCTTTGTATGTTGTCAGAAGGCCAAATTTGCCTCAGGAGAAGTACTACCTAGCCCCCCCCATCCACCCCCAGAAAAAAAAAAAGAGGGCAATTGTCCTAGGGTTGGGATTGGGGCAGGGCTCTGTTCTTATCGTTCCAGGAGAATCGAAGTGCCCATTAGGGGAGCCCGGGGACAGCGGACAGCGGAATCCTCAGCAGAGAGCAGAATCAGGCACCAAGGAGGATGAGTGACCCAGTTGATTCTGCCTGGCAGACTTCCTCAATAGCTGTCTCCATTGGGGGGCCTGCAACCACCACTGCAATCCAGTGTCGCTGGGACCGTTCAGCTCTACACAATGCCCCAGCCGGAACCTCAGTGAAGCCTGCAAGATCAGCTTCTGCCTACAAACCCCTTAGGTCATCTAAACAGCTGAGAACAGAAGGACTGAACATAAAAGGATTGTACTAACATTTTTAATCATTTTTCCCATTTGGGTTGGGGCCCCAAACAGGTCTACTACGACCCAAATCAGCAGGAAGTCACTTTAAGAGAGCGACGTCCCATGCCCAGAGGGTGGGGAGGGTGTTTCTCCGCCCATCTTTTTGGTTATTTGAAGGATAATTAAAAACTCTGTTATATAGGGGAAGAGACTACAAGCTGATAAATGGTCCTGTCTTAATGGGTTTTGGAGGTTAGCCCCAGGGACTTCCTACTTTTCCTTTTCTGTATCCTTCTTCCTCTCCTATGTAGGAG
>CAJQZJ010033504.1:15435-27154 GCA_907164525.1 Lophiomys imhausi | reverse complement strand
AAAAAAAAAAGAACAAGACAAAGAATCAATGAAACCAAGAGTTGATTCTTTGAGAAAAAAAAATCAACAAAATAGATAAATCCTTAGGCAAACTAATTAAAAGTCAGAGGGAAAATACCCAAATCAAGAAAATCAGATATGAAAAGGGAGAAATAACAAGACATTGAGGAAATCTAGAGAATCTTTAGATCTTACTTTAAAAATCTGTACTCCACAAAATTTGAAAACCTAAGTGAAATGGACAATTTTCTTGATAGAATCCACCTACCAAAGTTAAATCAAGATCATGTTGGTTAACAGATTAAACGTCCTATAACCCCTGAGGAAATAGAAACAGTCATTGAAAGTCCCCCAACTAAAAAAGGCCCAGGGCAAGATGGCTTCAGCACAGATTTCTAACAGACCTTCAAAGAAGAGCTAATGCCAATGCTCTTCAAACTCTTCCACAAACTAGAAACAGAAGGAACACTGCCAAATTCATTCTACGAGGCCACAATCACCCTGATTCCTAAACTGCACAAAGATCCAACAAAGAAAGAGAACTTCAGACCAATTTCCCTCATGAACATAGACACAAAAATACTTCATAAAATACCAGAAAACCGAATCCAAGAACACATCAAAAGTATCATACATCATGGTCAAGTAGGCTTAATTCCAGGAATTCAGGGGTGGTTCAAAATATGAAAATCAATCAACATAATTCACTATATAAACAAGCTGAAAGAAAAAAAAAATCACATGATCATCTCACTAGATGCTGAAAAAGGATTTGACAAAATCTAACACCCCTTCATACTAAAAGTCCAGGAGAGAGCTGGCATGCAAGGATCATACCTGGAAATAATAAGCACTATATACAGCAAGCCAGTAGCCAACATCAAATTAAATGGAGAGGAACTTAAAGCATTTCCTCTAAAATCAGGGACAAGGCAAGGCTGCCCACTCTCCCCATATCTCTTTAACACAGTACTTGAAGTTCTAGCTAGAGCAATAAAACAACTAAGTGAGATCAAAGGGATACAAATTGGAAAGGAAGAGTCAAATTATCTCTATTTGCAGATGATATGGTAGTATACATCAGTGACCCAAAAATTCCACGAGAGAACTACTACAACTGATAAACACCTTCAGTAAGGTGGCAGGACACAAAATTAATACTAAGTGGCCCTTCTTTATACAAAAGATAAATGGGCTGAGAAAGAAATTAGAGAAACAACACCCTTCACAATAGCCACAAACAATATAAAATACCTGGGGGTAACTCTAACAAAGCAAGTGAAAGACCTGTATGACAAGAACTTCAAGTCCTTTAAGAAAGAAATTGAAGAGGCCATCAGAAGATAGAAAAATCTCCCATGCTCATGGATAGGTAGGATCAATATAATAAAAATGGCCATCCTAACAAAAACAATAGACAGATTCAATGCAATTCCTATCAAAATGCCAACATAATTATTTACAGACCTGGAAAGAACAATTCTCAACTTCATATGGAATATCAATAAATCCAGAATAGCTAAATCAATCATTAACAACAATAAAATATCTGGAGGCATCATCATCCCAGAATTCAAGCTATACTACAGAGCAATAGTAATAAAAATAGAATGGTACTGGTATAGAAACAGACCATTTAATCAAGGAATCAAATTGAAGACACAGAAATGAACCCACACACCTATGGTGATACCATTTTTGACAAAGAAGCCAAAACTGTACAATAGAAAAAAGGACAGCATCTTCAACAAATGGTGCTAGTTTAACTAGATGTTGACATGTAAAAGAATGCAAATAGACCCATACTTATTACCTTGCACAAAACTTAATTCCAAGTGGATCAAAGACCTTAACATAAAGACTGACAAACTAAAGCTAATAGAAGAGAAAGTGGGGAAAAGCCTCGAACTCATTGGCACAGGTGACAACTTCCTGAACAGAACACCAATATCTCAGGCTCTAAGACTAACAATCAATAAATAGGACCTCATGAAACTGACAAGCTTCTGCAAGGGAAAGGACACTGTCATTCGAACAAAAGGGCAACCTACAGATTGGGAAAAGATCTTTACCAACCCCACTTCCGACAGAGGGCCAATATTCATAATTTATAAAGAACACCAAGAAACCAAATATTCCAATCAAAAAATGGGAAACAGAGCTAAACTGAGAATTCACAAAGAAGGAATCTCCAATGTCAGTGAAATATTTGAAGAAATGTTCAACATCCTTAATGATCAGAGAAAGGTAACTCAAGACAACTGAGATTCCATTTCACACCTGTTAGAATGGCTGGGAACAAAAATTCAAAAGACAGCATATGCTGGCGAGGTTGTGGAGAAAGGGGAACACTACTCCATTGCTGGTGGGGGTGCAAACTTGTACAACTACTATGGAAATCAGTCTGGAGATATCTTAGAAAACTTGGAATAGCTCTACCTCAAGATCCAACCATACCACTTCTGGGTATACATCCAAAGGATTCCTCACCAAACCACAAAGACATCTACTCATATATGCTTATAGCAGTCTTATTTGTAATAGCTAGAAAGTGGAAACCCAGATCTCCCTCAACCGAAGAATAGATAAAAAAAACAAAACAAAAACAAAAACAAATTGAGGTACACTTACACAATGGAATACTACTCAGCTATCAGAAACAATGAAATCATCCAATTTTTAGCCACATGGATGGAAGTAGAAAAGTTCATCCTGAATGAGCTAACCCAGACTCAGAAAGATACACATGGCATTTATTTACTTATAATTGGATGTTAGCCATATAATACAAGATATCTATTCTACAACCAACACACCAAAAGAAATAGGAACATATACTTTGTTTCCCGTTAGTGGGACACTTTGCCCTAATGGTGCTGCCATGTAGGCCCCCAGTGCAAGAAGAAGCTCTTAGACCTCATATGACTGCTGAACTGGGTGGGGGTGCTGATACATAGGGACATCCCACTCCAGAGGAGGAGTAGCATAGGTGGAAGAGTGGGGAGAGAGTGGGAGGGTGTTACTGGGAGGGGTGGTAAGAGGGCACTATGATGGAGATGTAACTTGAAGTAATAATCATAAAAAGTATGTACTATGAATGAAGAATCATCATGCAATAAATGCAATGAAAGGAAAATATGGGTTTTGTTTCTGTTTCCATCACTGTACCCCATCACACACATTCTTAACAATAGCACACCCTGTTTTGTATGGGGGTAGGAAGAAAATCAGCCATTCTAATGGTTCGATATTAAAATCTTACAGCAAAAGGCAGTGGTTGAATTAGAAGTAAAACTAACTCCATGTGAGAAATGAAATCATTTTAGAAGAAGCTGAGAATTGACCTCTATTAGATCACTCTAATACACCAACCTAGTCCCAGTGACGTGAGGGGACATAAACACACACCAAAGTCAGGGCATAGCACTACTGGGTTCCAAAACACTGCTTTCATTCAGGATTTAATCACAAGGCAGATTCACCAGGAAGAACCTTTCTCTGTCTTGGGATATGTCTCTCATTCTTACCCCAACTTCTCCTTTTTTGTTATGCCTCAACTCACTTCAAAAAGACCTACAGGTGAACTCTAGACACACATCAAGGGAGAGGAATCTTATGTTCCACTTGATTAATTTCTGGTTGGCTTAATTTTTTTTCTTTAATAAGACATGGAAAACAAAAAATTTCCCAAGTGATAAAAATATTAGTAGTCTGAATTTCTACTGGCTAACAGATAAAATGACTCTCTTTACTGGTCACTCATTAATAAAGAATGTCTTCGTTCTACTCATGCAAGACATCTAACTAACATTAACCAAGAAACTTAATATAATTTCAAATATTTAATCCTTACCTTGAAACCTCGCTTCTGACTACTTAGAAAGTAGTCATATTGACATTCACCCTCTATAACAGGCTCTTACCATTTATATGATGGTTGCCAAGGAAACCAGGTGTTGAGGATAGCTAGATATCTAGTTGGAGAATTTACCATCCATGAGATTACATCAGGGGAAAGAATACCACCTTTAGAAAGCACAATAGTAAAACCCAGGAGGGGGTGTAGCTCAGGGGTAGAGCACTTGGCTAGAATATACAAGGTTCTTGATCCCACCCATAGTAAAAACAGAAAATAAAAATTAGAATAGTCATAGTACACAGACAAAATACGTCCACTGTTCTTTCACTTCGAGTGTTTGACTGGTCAAGGACTTTTTAAAGGCCCGATTCTTCAGGCCATGCGAGGGCCCCAGAGATAACAGTCCTTGCTGCCAGGGCTGAAGACCTGAATTCAGTCCCCCAACTCACATAATTAGAGCGAGAGAACAATTTAGTTCCAAGTTGATCCACTGGCCTCTAAATCTATATCATGACAAGGGTGCACCCGCCCACACAGACATGGATAGACAAATAAATAAAAATGTAAAAATATGTAAAAAGAGCTCATTCAAAACAGGCGATTATCTAAACGTTCATTGTGCTGTCCAATTTTGAATAACAAGGGAAGAATAGCAAAGGTGGATTGTTCCCAGGTCTCGGGAACCAAGAAGAGGATATTATTATTTCTCGGGAAACAAGAAGAGGATATTATTGTATTTATGTGAACAACAAGGTCACATTTGTAAAATCTTTGCTATGTAAGAGACACCTGCTTTAAAGAAATTTACAAATATTAACTTCCCTTCTACACTATAATCCTGAAGCAGATGCCAAGGAAATCATACAATTATAAAAAACTATAGAAGCTTGGTTTGAAAAGTCATATGTGCTTAATTGTGATTTTCTCAATACTTGTGGAAACCAATTCAAGATGCTCAAATGAGGGGGGATTCCAAGATGGCGGCAGCCTGCATGGACACATTTTGAATGCAGGGAACACAGCTCTGACACCACAGAGTTATAAGATGCTCAGCAATAATCTGAGAGGCACGAACCTGGTGGGTTTTACCAAGAGACCCAGGGACAATTAAAGGCCCTGGGTGAGACTATCCCACACACAGAAAAATAGACCAGCAGAAACGTGGAAGTTGCAGAGGCCAGGAAAGCATGAGAATCATCACCAGGAGAGGATCTGTGGGTATGAGCCACTCAAATACCCACTGAGAAGCTCCAAACCCCAGAGAGGGGTACTCACCAGCCTGCTGGGCTCCCAGATTCCATGCAGGCATTCCGACACCAGGGGGAAGATCAGCAGAGCCATTGTGGCCACAAACCACAGCACATTCTGAGCTGTGGGATAACAGTGGGACCAAAGTGGTGTATCTCCAGCAGAGCAGTGGTCTGAGAGACATAAAATATTTGGGCTTGCTCAGAGGGGTGTTGGACATACAGGACTCTATATTGGATTAACAAAATCACTCAGAAGAACACTGCAGCTAAACAAAGCAGCTGGATAGGCTTCCTATAGCAGACTATACCCCCTGACACCAGTGCAGGGTCCCGGGACTGTTTCGGGTGGTCCCAATCACCAGTATCCACAGGACAGCTTTGGCACCCAAATCAAGACCAGTTCAGCCACAGGAATGGTCAGATCAGAGTGCACGGAAAGGCGGGTGGTCAGGTTGGAAGGTTGCTGGGAACTCTATAGAGTCCAAGCCCTGGATAGGTTATGGGGTTAAAATCGGACCCCTCAGCCAGTACTGGCTCCTCCAGCAGGAAACCAGATCTTCAGCATCTACAGCTCCACTCCTGAAGCAGCAAGTTTTTGGCCTGTGTGCACATCCTGAGTAACTGAGACTACAAGGGCTTAGTGCCTAGGGCCTAGAGGCACAGAGGTGCCTTGGGGACCATCTAGAAGGAGCCACCTGAGGGGAAAACAACCACTGACCTAACCCTTGGACCAGACAAACTAGCAGCAGGGGACTCTGCAGGATGGAATAGCACATCCAACCCTAACCCCAACCTGAGCTCCCAGTTGGGACACAACTGGAAGGGGTGAACTTTAGGGGGCCCATTAGAATACAGTCCCTAACACAAGACCCCACCTAGCCTGTGCTGAACTACAGACCACCAAGAATATACACCCTCTATGTCAAAGTCCCATCCTTATCATCAGGTCCAGAAGACACTAGGAACAATCAGCTAAGGAAAACCAGATGGCTAAAGGTCATGAAAAAAAGAAATCTGACAAAAATCATGGAAATATGACTCCAACAAAATACAGCGATGCTAATACAGCAAACCCTGACCATCCCACCACAGCTGAATCACATGAAAATGATGACAAATCTATACTTATTAAAATGATTGAGTCATTAAAGAAGAAGTGAAATCTCGGAAAGAATATAAAGAATCTTCAATTTTACAAATGAAAGGAATAAGAATACCATTAGAGACCTCCAAGCCAACTCAGCCAAATATAAATGGGAAAGAGGTAAGGCCATGAATGACTGGCAACCAGACAAAGTCATCTAAATTGGAGCAGGAAATGTATAAAACGTCTAAAAGCATTCAAGACCTGAAATTGGAAAAGAAAGCAATAGGGCAAACACAAGGAGAAACAGTCCTGGAGGTGAAAAACCAAGGGAAGAGAACAGGAACTACAGATATGAGTTTTAAAAATAGGATACAAGAGATGGAGGACAGAATCTCAGGTATGGGAGATTCAACTGAAGAAATCAGTACAATAACCAAAGAAAACGAGAAATCTAAAAAAAAAAAAAAACTCACCCACAACATTCAAGAAATCAAGGATTCAATGAAAAGAAGGAACCTAAGAATTATAGGCATAGATGAAAGAGAAGACTCCCAATTCCAATGTCCTGGTAACATCTTCAACAAAATTAAAGAAGAAAACTTCCCAAACTTAAAGAAAGAGATACCAATAAATTTCCAAGAGGCATACAGAACTCCAAACAGATTAGACCAGAAAAGAAATTCCTCTCACCAAATAATAACTGAAACTTCAAATGTACAGAACAAAGTAAGAATATTAAAAGCTGTAAGAGAAAAAGGTCAAGTAACGTCGTATAATGGTAGACTCATTAGAATTATACCTGAGTTCTCAGACTTTAAAAGCCAGAAAGGCCTGGGCAAACGTCCTATAAGCCCTAGGAGAACATAAGTAACTGGGAAGACTACTATATTTAGCAAAATTCTCTATCAAAATAGATGGAGAAAACAAAATATTACATGACAAAGTCAAATTTAAATAGTGTCTACCCCAAATCCAGCCTTAGAGAAGATCCTAGAAGGAAAATTCCAACCCAGAGAAAATAACTACACCCAAGAAAACAGAGGAAACAAAAAATGCCACTGCAGCTAATTCAAAAGAAACACAAAACCACTACTTACATCAAAATAACAGGAAATAACCACCTTTGGTCATTAATATCCATCAACATCAATGGACTCAACTCCCCAATAAAAAGACACGGGCTTACAGAATGGATTTGTAAACAAGACCCATCATTTTGCTGCATACAAGAAACACATCTCACTAACAAAGATAGACAATACCTGTGATTAAAAGGCTGGTAAAAGGTTTTCCAAGCAAATGGGCCCAGGAAGCAAGCTGGAGTAGCCATCCTAATATCAAATAAAATAGACTTTCAACTGAAATTAATTAAAAAAAAAAAGGCAAGGGCACTACATACTCCTTAAAGGAAAAATTCATCAAGATGGCATCTCAATACTGAATATCTATGCCCCAAATAGAAGGGCACCCACATTTGTAAAAGAAACTCTTCTAAAGCTTAAAACTCACATTCATCCCCACACATTAGAATTGGGAGACTTCAACACCCCACTCACAACAATGGACAGATCATTGAGACAGAAAACAAACAGAGAAATAATGAGCCTAACAGAAGTCATGAAGCAAATGGACTGAACAGATATATACAGAACATTTCACCCAAACACAAAAGGATACACCTTTTTTTAAATATTTATTTATTACTTCAGGTTAATCTCCATCACAGTGTCCTCTTTCCATCCCTCCCAGTCCCACCTTCCCACCCTTAACCCCCTATCCCTTCCATATCAATCCTCTGGAGTGGAGTGTCCCTACATAACAGTCCCCTGCCGCCCCAGTTCAGCAGTCATGAGGGCCAAGAGCCTCCTCATACACTGGGGGACTACAAGGCAGCACCAATAGGGCAAAGTGTCTCACTGACAGGGAAAAAAGTCTATGTTCATGTTCCCGTTGGCGAATTCATTGTAGTATAGTTATCCTGAACTATATGACTATAATCCAATTATAAGTGAATAGATGCTGTGGACATCCTTCTGAGTCTGGGTTAGCTCACACAGGATGAGCTTCTCTAGTTCCATCCTTTTGGCTTCATATTGCTTGATTTCATTGTTTCTGATATACCTTCTTTTCAGGACCAAATGGAACCTCCTCCAAAATTGACCATATACCTGGACACAAAGCAAGCCTCAACAGAAACAAGAAAATTGAAATAATCCCTTTCATCTTATCAGACCATAATGGAATAAAGCTGGACTACAACAACAACAGAAATAATAGAAGACCTACATATTCATGGAAACTGAACAACTCTCTACTGAATGACCACTGGGTTGGGAAGAAATAAAGAAGGAAATCAAAGACTTCTTAAAATCCAATGTCAATGAAGGCACAAAATACCCAAACCTATGGGACACAATGAAAGCTGTGCTATGAGGAAACTTCATAGCACTAAGTGCAGATGATATGATAGTACACATAAGCGACCCCAACAATTCCACCAGGGAACTCTTACAGCTGCTAAACACCTTAAGCAAGGTGGGTGGATACAAAATTAATTGAAAGAAATCAGAAGCCCTTCTTTATAGAAAACATAAATGGGCTGAGAAATTACAGAAACAACACCCTTTACAATAGTCACAAACAATATAAAATGCCCTGGGGTAACTCTAACCAAGCAAGTGAAAGACCTGTATGACAAGAACTTCATGTCCTTGAAGAAGGAAATTGAAGAGGACATCAGAAAATGCAAAGATCTCCCATGCTCATGGATAGCTAGGATCACCATAACAAAAATGGCCAGCCTGCCAAAAGGATTGTACTGATTCAATGAAATTCCTATCAAAATACCACCACAATTCTTTACATACCTGGAAAAAGCACTTCATATGGAATAACAAGAAAAACGGGATAGCTAAATCAATCATGTACAATAAAAAAACATCTGGAGGCGGGCCGAGATGGCGGCGACCTACACTGACGCATTTTGAACGCGGGGAAAAAAGAACAATAAAAAACACAGAGTTATTGGGCACTGTGAAAAAACCAGAGGGGCTAGACCCCCCCCCCCAGGAACATTCACAGCTCCCAAGGGACTGTTAAAAGTCCCAGGGCAAGGCTCTCCCCATCTCTCACAGACACGGAGGCCACTAAACCGGGGATTCGGGAACTCCCATTTGGTGAGGCGCCTGGTAAGATCGTTCCCAACTTACAGCAGGCAGAATCAGGGTCCACTTGGCCATAGATCGCTGTCCTATTGGGATCCCCACACATCAGGTTGAACTTATTCCCACTTAGAAAAGGTTGCGAGATAGTGGAAGCCTTAGCAAGGAACAAACAGGGGGCTCAGCGGGTGGTCCGCAGCCGCTCGTGAAGCGGAGGGCGGGAAGTTCCGAGAGAGCGCAGGAAGCGGGGAACACAAAAGCAGGCGGGAGCAGCCAAATCTCGCACACTCACGAGAGCGCACCTGGGGAGGGAGTACTGCTGGCAGGGCCAAATCCCCGCCAATCCACGGCAGGTCATCTGGGGAGAGAGACAGGCGTGGGTGGGACCAGGGGTCCGTGCACCCACGGCGGAGACGCTGGGACGAGAGGTGCACTCAGGCAGCCGGAGGATCCGGGGCTTGGGGTACCCACGGGACCCGTGGTGGCCAGACAGGGAGGAAATCAGGCACAGGGTCCAGCCCTGTGGCGAGAAGACTAGAGAGAAACCAGAAATCGGGACCATAGCTGTATCCTGGAAAATCCTCCGGGACGACAAACAAAGCCCACAGAATCTGTGCCTGGGCAAACAGGCCCATACCATCAAAACCATTACAGGCCGATAACTCAGAGTGCAACATAGAGAAGTCTGAATTGGGAGCAGTGAAACAATCCTGGTCCATTACTCACAACCTGGGAATAGGCTGCACCAGATCACAGTGCCTCTGGCCATTAAAATCACAGTGACCTTGAAATCCCCCTGTAAGCAACGACAGATAGCCAAGTAACTCGTCCCCTGCACCAAATCATCCACTGTGGTTCCAAGCACAGAAAACAGACAGCTAAATGCATCCAATGGCGAAAGGTCAAAAAAAAAATAGAAATCAAGGAATTATGACTCCAACAAAGCAGAACCACCCTAGCTCATCCAATTCGGATGACCACACACCAACAGAAACACATGAAAACATTGACAATTCTGCAGTATTGAAAGTGATAGAGTCCCTGCAAGAAGAACTTAAATCTATGAAGGAATTCAAAGAAACCACAATTCTACAAATCAAAACAAGGAACAAAACCATTAAAGAGCTCCAAGCCAAGGTGACAGAGCTTGAACAGGAAAAGGAAAAAGCAATGAAAGATTTTCATACAAAAACAAGCAAGCTGGAGAAGGAAATGTATAAAACGAACAAAACCATGCAAGACATGAAAATAGAAATAGAAACAATAAAGAAAACACAGTCAGAGTTAAAAGAGGAAGTGGAGAACCAAGGGAAGAGAACAGGAAATATGGATGTGAGTATCAACAATAGGATGCAAGAGATGGAAGACAGGATCTCAGGCATGGAAGATTCAGTGGAAGAAATCAGTACATCATCCAAAGAAAATGAGAAGGCTAAAAAATCTCTCATCCACAACATCCAAGAAATCAAGGACTCATTGAAAAGACGGAACCTAAGAATTATAGGTATAGAGGAAAGAGAAGACTCCCGACTCCAAGGTCCAGGAAATATCTTCAACAAAATCATAGAGGAAAACTTCCCAAACCTGAAAAAAGAGATGCCAATAAAAATCCAAGAGGCATACAGAACACCAAACAGATTAGACCAGAAAAGAAACTCCTCTCGCCACATAATAATTGAAACCCCAAATGTACAGAACAAAGAAAGAATATTAAAAGCTGTAAGAGAAAAAGGTCAAGTCACATTCAATGGCAGACCCATCAGAATTACACCTGACTTCTCCCCAGAAACGATAAAAGCTAGAAGGGCCTGGTCAGATATACTACAAGTCCTAAGAGATCATAGATGCCCAGCCAGACTACTTTACCCAGCAAAACTCTCTATCAACATAGATGGAGAAAACAAGATATTCCATGACAAAATTAAATCTAAACAATATCTACCCACAAACCCAGCCCTACAGAAAATCCTTCAAGGAAAATCCCAACCCAGAGAAGAAAACTCCACCCAAGAAAACAAAGGGAATAGAAAACCCATCAGCAACTAAATCAAAAGAGGAACAGAACCACCGCCTATACCAAACTAATGGGAAATAACAACCCCAGGTCACTAATATCCATCAACATCAATGGACTCAACTCCCCAATAAAAAGACATAGGTTTACAGAGTGGATACACAAGCAAGACCCTTCCATATGCTGTATACAAGAGACACATCTAACTACAAAAGATAGACACTGCCTCAGAGTAAAGGGCTGGGAAAAGGTTTTCCAAGCAAATGGACCCAGGAAGCAAGCTGGAGTAGCCATCCTAATATCAAACAAAACAGACTTCCAACTGAAGTTAATGAAGAAAGACAAAGA
>CAJQZJ010033504.1:0-12789 GCA_907164525.1 Lophiomys imhausi | reverse complement strand
GGGGGGGGGGGGAGTACCGTAGAGTTGGTGGTCTTATGTATTCTGGAGTCATACGGAGCGGGGTGGTGAGGGTGCATACTCTTGGTCCCACCATTCAGGAAGAGTACACCCTTGGTCCCAGCTCCCAGCACACTGGAGACAGAAACAGGCAGATCCCGGAGCTCAGGGTCAGCCTGATGCAGGGCAAACTCTAAATAGAGAAAGACTTCGATCCAGGAGTGGTGGAACACATCTTTGATCCCTTCAGATGGGAAACACAGGTCCCTGATCCCAATAATTAGAGTTCAGAGACACACACATGGGATTTGGAGGGACCTAGGTTTGGAGGCTACTTACAAAAGGCCTTCTCGATGCAGGCAGATTGTCCTTTGGGATCTCAAAATATATACACTAGAGCTGGTTTAGCTCCAAGGTGACAGAATGATTTCTTCTTTAACCCGGATTGAAAGATAACGCTTTGTATGTTTTCAGAAGGCCAAATTTGCCTCAGGAGCAGTACTACCTAGCCCCCCCATCCCCCCCCCACAAAAAAAAATAGAGGGCAATTGTCCTAGGGTTGGGATTGGGGCAGGGCTCTGTTCTTATCGTTCCAGGAGAATGGAAGCATCCATTAGGGGAGCCCGGGGACAGCTGGACAGCGGAATCCTCAGCAGAGAGCAGAATCAGGCACCAAGGAGGACGAGTGACCCAGTTGATTCTGCCTGGCAGACTTCCTCAATAACGGCCTCCATCGGGGGCCTGCAACCACCACAGCAATCCAATGTCACTGGGACCGCTCAGCTCTACACAATGCCCCGGCAGGAACCTCAGTGAAGCCTGAAAGATCAGCTTCTGCCTACAAACCCCTTAGGTCATCTAAACAGCTGAGAACAGAAGGACTGAACATAAAAGGAGTGTACTAATATTTTTAATCATTTTTCCCATTTGGGTTGGGGCCCCAAACTGGTCTACTACGACCCAAAACAGCAGGAAGTTACTTTAAGAGAGTGATGTCCCATGCCCAGAGGGTGGGGAAGGTGTTTCTCTGCCCTTCTTTTTGGTTATTTGAAGGATAACTGAAAACTCTGATATTTAGGGGAAGAGACTACAAGCTGATAAATGGTCCTGTCTTAATGGGTTTTGGACGTTAGCTCCAGGGAATTCCTACTTTTCCTTTCCTGTATCCTTCTTCCTCTCCTATGTAGGAGTGCATGGGCTTGAGGAAAATGAGATATAGACATAGCACAGCAAGGTCCAAGAAGAAGGGGCAGTTTATTGAATATGCCCTTATACCTTTGTATATTGATACAAAATTAGTAGTTTATTTGGCTAAAGTGGTATTGACCATTGTTTATTGTGCAAAAATAAGATTGTATTGGATTACCTCGGCATTGATCTTTGTATATTGATACAAAATTAAGATTATAATTGGCCACAATGGTATTGACCCTTGCATATGGATGTAATATTAAGATTATATTGGGCTACATAGGCATTGATCTTGGTATATTGATACATAATTAAGAGTATTTTTGGTCGGGCAGTGGTGGCGCATGCCTTTAATCCCAGCACTTGGGAGGCAGAGGCAGGATGATCATTGTGAGTTCGAGGCCAGCCTGGTCTACAAGCGAGCCCAGGACAGCCAGGGCTGTTACACAGAGAAACCCTGTCTCGAAAAAGCCAAAAAAAAAAAAAAGAGTATATTTAACCACAATTGAATAGATCTTTGTATATTGATAAAAATTTAAAGGTAACGCTTCCTAATGGTATCATAACTAGAGATACTTAAAAATAAAATGGTGGCCGGGCGGTGGTGGCGCCCGCCTTTAATCCCAGCACTTGGGAGGCAGAGGCAGGCGGATCTTTGTGAGTTCGAGGCCAGCCTGGTCTACAAAGCGAGTCCAGGACAGCCAGAGATATTCAGAGAAACCCTGTCTCGAAAAACCAAAATAAATAAATAAATAAATAAATAAAATGTGAAGCTCTGACCTCTTGATACGAACCGTCTAAAACGGTCTAGGATAGTTCAAACAAACTCCTAGTCATGCAAACATGTCACTTTGTTAGCTACTATGACAGTCTATCACAGATATTCTCTAAACTACCCAGTAATCAAGTTGCTAAGAGACAAGCAACATTTGCTTATCTAAATACAAGAGATGGATAGGGCATCTTCAAAAACCCCTAGAGATCTGCAGAATTTGGCATTCAAAGTTGTTATCTTAAATCAAGATTTTTTTTTGATATGGAGACATATCAGCGCCTGACAGCACCCCCTATTCTACTCCAAGTAGAAGATAAGCATCGAAGAACCTCCACTGTAAGATGGTTGAATTAGTGGCAAGCCTTTCTCTTGGCATGAAAAAACCCCTTGCACCAACTGCAGATGGACTGCTGTCCAAAAAGGACAAAACTTGGTAGCAGGGAAGTCGACAGCCTAACTCTGCCAAGACAGGGTAGGTAAGTCCTTCATAATCCCTGCTCTACAACAAATGTCTGTCAGAGAAACAGGACCCAAAGACTGAAGAATGATGCTGGAATGTATGGAGAGAAAATGGGAACTGTCCAGGCAGTCATTGGTATGTTCTTTCTTAGTTTTGGAAGCTGCAGGCCCTGCACTTCCTATATAAGCAAATATATTTATCCCTCTCAGGTCTCTGAGGTGGTTGAAGAATAGACAGCTAGAGTCTCATAGTTAAATTTTGAACTGTTTAGGAATCAAGAGGATGTTATAGATCTAAGAAGATACTCTTAAAAGTGTGTTGCAAGGTAGTATGAATGTTGAGTCACATATAGACCTTTAAACTCATGGAGTTATGGAGTTGGTTAGATAGTAGAATGTTAAGTCAGGGGCCAAATATGTATAAACTGGACATTGGGAAGGTATTCTGGGCCATTTAACTCTCATAAATGTGGCATATTTATATCTATTGTTTTGTATAATACTTACTGTTATAAGAGAAGGAACCATCTGTTGGACTGAAAGGGGAAACTTCTGGGGGGAAGAGGGTGGAAGGGCGGGATAGGAAGGGGGAATAGGGAGGGGTTTGTTACTGAGATGTAACTTGAAGAAAAAAAATAAAGTATTGAAAAAAAAAAACATCTGGAGGCATCACTATCTCAGATTTCAAGCTGTACTAAAGAGCACTAGTAATAAAAACAGCACGGTACTGGTATAGAAACAGACCAGTGGATCAATGGAATCGAATTGAGTCCCAGAAATGAACCCACACACCTATGATCATTTAATTTTTGACAAAGAAGCCAAAACTGTACAATGGAAAAAGGACAGCTTCTTCAACAAATGGTGCTAGTCTAACTGGATGTCGACATGTAAAAGAATGACATTAGACTCATATTTATCACCTGGCACAAAACTTAAGTCCAAGTGGATCAAAGACCTTAACTTAAGGCCTGACACCCTAAATCTATTAGAAGAGAAAGTGGTGAAAATCCTGGAATTCATTGGCACAGGTGACAACATCCTGAACAGAACACCAACAGCTCAGGATCTAAGACCAACAATCAATAAATGAAACTGAATAGCTTCTGTAAGGCAAAAGACACTGTCATTAGAACAAAACAGTAACCTACAGATTGGGAAAAGATCTTCACCAACCCTACATCTGATAGAGAGCTAATATCCAAAATTTACAAAGAGTTCAAGAAACTAAATGCCAAGAAACCAAATAATCCAATCAAAAAATGGGGAACAGAGTTAAACAAGGAATCCCTAATGGCTGAGAGACACTTGAAGAAATGTTCAGCATCTTTAATCATCAGAGAAATGCAGTCAAGATGACTCTGAGATTCCATCTCACACCTGTCACAATGGCTAAGATCAAAAACTCAAATGACAGCACATACTGGCAAGGTTGTGGAGAAAGCGGACCACTCCTCCATTGTTGGTGAGAGTGCATGCTTGTAAAAACCACTATGGAAATCAGTCTGTCGATATGTTAGAAAACTTGGAATAGCTCTACATGAAGATCCAGCCATACCACTTCTGGGTATACATCCAAATGATTCCTTACCAAATCACAAGGACATCTCCTCATCTATGTTCATAGCAGTCTTATCTGTAATAGCTAGAAGCTGGAAACAACCCAGATCTCCCTCAACCAAGGAATGGATAAAAAACTGTGGTACATCTACACAATGGAATACTACACAGTCATCAGAAACAACGAAATCATGTAATTTTCAGCCAAATGGATGGAACTAGAGAAGTTCATCCTAAGTGAGCTAACCCACACCCAGAAGGATGCACATGGCATCTATTCACTTATAATCGGATTTTAGCCATATAGTACAGGATAACTATACTACTGCCAACTCACCAAAGGGAACATGGACACAGACTTTGTTACCTGTCAATGAGACACTTTGCCCTAGTGGTGCTGCCTTGTAGACCCCAGTGTATGAGGAGGCTCTTGGCCCTCATATGACTGCTGAACTAGAGCGGGGAACTGTTATGTAGGGACACTCCAGTCAGGAGGAGTGGGATGGAAGGGAGAGGGGGCAAAAGGTGGGAGGATGGGGCTGGGAGGGGTGGAAAGAGGGCACTGTGATGGAAATGTAACCTGAAGTAATAAACAAACCTAAAAGAAAAAAAAAAGATGCTCAAATGAGCACTGGGAATTAAATCCAATAAATAAGTTCTTAGTACAATTCTTAGGAATGAGGGACAGATTGGAGATAGGAAGTCAAACCAGAAAATATGAAGCTTTGCAGAGCTTGTATTTTAGCATAAATGGGCAATTCCTTAAGGTAATACAGAATACGACAAACAAAAAGTTGCTTTTTATCTAAATATGGTCATGTCTCCAAACTCTCTAAGATTAAAAGCAGCAGGTGAAACTCTATTAAGGAAACTATGAAACAAAACCATCAGAAAAGGAAAACTAAAACTAAATCCAAATTATAAAGGGCTCTGATACCTGTTTTTCACCAGCTAGCCAGTGTGCCACTGTGCCCTCTGACACTCACATTTACCCCGTGTATGGATTTAAACAGTCTCTCTGCTGGTCAGTAGCACAAGTGCAATGGGTTTAGAGATTCTTCTACACATAAGGTTGAAGCCAAAACCAGCACCAGACAGCTCTGCCCTGAAACCACATGGGCCAAAGGGAAAAGCTGAACTTGGGCATTTAGAGGTGGTGCCTAACATTGCAACCTGGTCTGCTTCAGTCAGCACAGAAAACAGGGGTAGTTCCCAGAAGCATCTTTTTTATTTTTTTTTTTATTTTGTAAATTTCATATCATATACCCTGTTCCCTCTCATCTCTCACCTCCCCTCAGACCCACCCTTCACCCTTGAAACCTCTTTCAACTTAAAAAAAAACTCATTATGGAAGCTGTGTGCCTCACAATAGTCCCCTTTGTGCATGTGTGTGTGTGTGTGTGTGTGTGTGTGTGTATATATATACATATATATATATATACACACACACACATATATATATACATATACATATAAAATATATATTTTTTGCTTGCAAATATTCATTATAATGACTACTTGGTCTGGTAGGAGGCCTCTGGCTTCTGATACTTTGTCAATACTGGAATCTCACTGGGACTCCTCTCAAATATACTGTTGTTGTCCTGTGTCACGGAGATCTTGTAGTTTTGTGTCTGTGGAGTTGTTTTTTGCTTATTAACACCAACATGCAATTCTTCTCAGAGATCAAGCCTGAAAGTCACAACTGGGAAAATGAACTGAGCCTTAATTTCCCACTTGGGAAAAACAAGACCAAATTAATATTGCAGTGTTGTAAACTTTAGGTGGTTAGGTTTTGTTGGTGTTTTAGTTTCCCACACATATTGCTAAGTTCCTATATAGATTGTATTTTTTGATTCCCTGGGAAGATTCAAAGCAATCTTTATGTGGAAGCACATGGAACAATGAAATGAACCCAGACCTCAGAGTTGGAAAACATTTCTGG
Organism: Lophiomys imhausi; assembly: GCA_907164525.1. Lineage (NCBI taxonomy): Eukaryota > Metazoa > Chordata > Mammalia > Rodentia > Muridae > Lophiomys > Lophiomys imhausi. The sequence continues at coordinate 6,862 of CAJQZJ010033504.1, read as the reverse complement.
AGCAGGGACCCTCGGGTCCTGCATCTGAGACACAAAGGCATCAGCTTGTTCCTTTGAGACCTACAAAGAAGATGCTGCATAGGAAGTGCTGAGCAGACTGCCTCCTGGAATCGGCACACACATACAATGTTATTTAATTCTGACTTAAGAAAGGATATTTCATTAGCTGACAGGTGGAAGAAAGGGCATGATCACAGTGAGCAAAGCACAGAATGCAGCTCCCTTACCACATCTGTCAGCTTCTGTGATTTCTTGTCCTTGGTTATAATGGCTGGTTTTTAAGGGTAAGCTTTATGTATTATGCATGGGTAATGTAAAGGCAGTGAGCACCCTCTGGAACACAATGTACACAATGTACGTTAAGTAATAACACTGTATTAATAATAATAGGGGATGAGAAAGGGGAGTTTCAGCAGGGCTATTATGCCTGAGAATAAGATGCTGATTACCATTTGCTATTTTCTCTTCAAACATATTATTTAGTCAGTAGTGAACAGATTTAAAACCCACTGGGGTTCTTGAATTTAGCCTGGCTGAGTGGTTAAATCCAGTGAAAATATTGTAGATAAGTTTTAGCCAAGGGAGTACCATATACCAAAGGATATTTAACAGGTCATATTTTGCAGATTTCCATCTTTGAAAAATGATCCTGAAAATAACAGTGGTAGTATTAGTAATAATAATAATAATAATAATAATAATAACAACAACAACACATATATGTTATAGTCTGGCTTTCATTCCAACTTCTCATCTATCTTTGCAAACTCTTCTTGAAATAATTATGAGAATAGGGCAAGCAAGGGCTTCACATCTCCATCTAACATGGAGGACAGTGTGTATTTAATATACTATAGACCCAAAGTGCATAGCTAGTAGGTGGTGGAGTTAAAATCCTTCTGATTATCCAGAAAACTATTGTTATAAGGTGGAGGGTATTTCCTTTTTTTTTTTTTTTTTTTTGTTTTTTTCGAGACAGGGTTTCTCTGAATATCTCTGGCTGTCCTGGACTCGCTTTGTAGACCAGGCTGGCCTCGAACTCACAAAGATCCGCCTGCCTCTGCCTCCCAAGTGCTGGGATTAAAGGCGTGCGCCACCACCGCCCAGCTAATGGAGGGTATTTCTGATACTACCGTCCATGAAAGCTTTAGGGGGTGGGCATGAGGAAAAACAGAAGCAATTGGCCTTGAGGCAATGCCTTCTGTTCTTCAGTAAGAAATACATTTGACACTTATACATGTCTTCTTCCAGAATCAAGCTGTGACATGGAATAAGGGCTGAAAAACCTGGAGTGTTTCCTGAGTCTCCTATCCAAAGCTGTCTTTAGGAATATCTGGCTTACTTCCCATACTTCATTTAGAAAACAAAGGAATCCTGACCCTGGGGCAGCCAGCTGGGCTAAGTTGCATGAATAGAAATCACTATGGGGTACATATGGCATGTATGCATGTAGCAACACTGTGTTTCATATAACTAGGTTTTCCAAAGGACATAATCAGCTCTCGCTTCTCTGAGTTCAGTGTTTTGAGTTTGTTATTCCATCGCCCCTGAAGCAAGTAATCAGCATTTGCCTAGGCAATAGGGTCACCTCAATGTCTTGAAACTGTTTGACAAAGCTTAGAGACATTCTCCATTGTCAAAGGTGTGTGTGTGTGTGTGTGTGTGTGTGTGTGTGTGTGTGTGTGTGTTACAAGGGAACTATGGGATAGACCAGGGCTGGGTGCTCAGTAGCCTCAGAAAGAACATCTTTCACCACAAATAATTGTCAGGCCCAAACTATCAATAGTGTTTAGGCTAAGGAAACTAACTCAAAAGGACTACTGACAACCAATTTAATATATAAATAAATATATTTATTTATTTAAGTATATGTAACACTATATTTTATTATATTATATTAATTATATTTTATTATATTATATTATTATAATATTCATACACACTTTTTTATCCTGGTAGGAGAATCAAATGTTTCCTGTTTGGAAAATTTTGCACTCTCCTGAGGTAAGGAAAGATTTTGAAGGCGGAAGGAGGCAAGAGTCCAAGTACTAAGGACCCATACAAGCTGATTACCTGCCCCACAGGAGAAAATTAAAGTTTAGAAAAACATGGCCATCCAGCAACTATTTCAGGGAAGGCCTGTCTTAGCTGGAAACTGGCCCTCTCCCAGCAACTCAAGCTGCAGCTTTCTGCTGGAGCTCAGTACATGTCAGCCCTGCAGGTAAGTGTCACGATAAATGACACTGAACATAGAAAGACAGCATGTGAGCCCCAGGGACTGTGCATCTCTCTCAACACTGCCACCCAAGTGTTAGTTCTGAGGTATCTGAGCACCAGGTATTACTATCCTTGGTCAAGAGCACATGGACATTGGCTCTGTATGAAATGAAGCAACAGGTGGAGTTTCTCTCATGAGGCTCAGTTCCAGGATGTGCCACAGTAAATCCACCTATTCATGAGTGTGTGTGTGTGTGTGTGTGTGTGTGTGTGTGTGTGTGTGTGTGTCCCTATTCATGCATGTACACACAGATGTATATACATGCATGTAGGGTTGCAGCAGAGATTCAACTATTTCTGCCTCCCTAGTACTGGGATTATAAATTTGTGACACCACACCCAGTTTATTACATGCATTCTGGAAAACAAAATCAGGTTCTCAAGGCAAACACTTTATTGACTATTTCTCCACTTTCCTTCACCTATTCTTATGGGACACTGTGTAGCACTTTATTGACTATCTCTCCAGTGCCCTTTACCTGTTCCTATGAGGCATTGGGTCTGTTCATTCTGCATACACTATTATTTAAGAAGTAACAAATACATAATGGATTAGTATATGTCTCTGCCTTGGACAGCATGTTCATCACAGGTACCATATGATTAACCACCTGTGAGAGAAGATCTAGACAACAAACATAACTCTTGCCTTCCTATGAAAACTTTTCCTGCCTCAATTTCCCATTTTTCTAGCAGTGTATCCACCAGCTTGCACTGAACCTCTCATTAAGGGAGTAAGGTCTGATTCCTCTCTGCACATCACACACCTTGGTTCCACTTCTCATGCCCATACCCTGTCAAGGAAGCTGTGAGCCTTTACCTGCCTTGTGTCTCCTGACAAAAGACGGGAGACTTCTGACCAAGGTATTTCAGGGCCTTCTCTTAGGAACCATTTAGCACAAAACAGTAAGTCTAGAGACATGAACAAAATTTGTTTTTCTTGGTTTATCCACCAAGACATCTGCCTTCAGAACTTATCCCTTCACTGGATTCCTAGAGCTGACCACTTCAAGGGACTAGAATAACCCATGCCTCTCAGAAGCACATCAGGGTCCCTAGTTGTCATTCTGTTGCAAGTTTATCAATAATAAAACTAGAATTCTAGACAGAACTGAACAAAGACCACCCCATTTAACTCCTCCTCCTTATCTGCCACATGCTGTATAGTTTAGGAAAACTTATTTTGGACTCAGTTCTGAACCCTATGAAATTAAAGTCCAATTTTCTACATATGAGAAAAATTTTATCTGCACCAATCTGCTGCTAAGCATACTTCTCTCATCTTTCTCTTTTATTGGTGACTCACTGGGTACACAGGATATCCTTAAGGGCAACTTTTGTGGTCTTTACTCACCATTCTAACTTGTAAACCATGGTGCTTCCAAATAAACTCAGAGAACAGTAGAGGTTCTATTTGTGGCTTGATTCTTAAAGTATACACACTCTGACTATAAGCATGCTGAAAACTAGAAAAATCTTGAGTGGATTTGAGTGACAATTTTAGGTTTGATTTACTAGCCTCCCCCACCAAAAAAAAAAAGAAAAAAAAAAAAAAGAAACAGAAGGATAGAGTGCCAAAGAGATACAGGACTGAATGCCTTTTCTCCAAGCACGCAGCATGGAACACTTTAGCTGTGCAGATAATAAGAAGACAGGAGTTTATTTTGGAAAACAGAGCTCTTCCTTGGGCAATGAAAACCTATCTGCAGTTCATAATATCAGACAGAATGTTCTGTGTCTTCTCGCCACCTTCTCCTTATCCCTCTGGGTGCTTGACAATGGAGAACACCTTCTCTCTCCCTCCTCATCTCTAGGGTCCATGGAAGCCGCCGCCAAAGCTCAGTTCCTGATCATGAGGCTTCTGTGAAGTGAGCTCAGCTGTCCAGTGTAAGAGACTGGAATCAGGCTGTCTCTGTTTCCAGCTGTGTTAGTCACAACTTTGTAGGAGAATAGACCAGCAGTTCCAGATATGACTTGCTAGGGAACAGCTTGTACTCACTCAGCAAGTCCTCATCTTCCAGTTGGTCCACTCCAGGGTGTGGACAGGAAGTGCCTCTCCCAGTCAGTTGAGAATTTCAATACCCTTAATAGGAGTTAGCATCAAGTGCAACAAAGCTATTCTGCTTCCCTGGGTACTTCCAGGGCTATCCACTCATCTTGAACTTGGAGGGTACCCTGGGTCATGCACACGCACACGCACACACACTGTCGTAGCAAATGGAGGAGTAACTTTCTTGTCTCTGGATGCCCAGGAGGTTGCGAAGCAAGTTTCCAGTGATCAAAGTATGATCTTTCACATAACCCCTAAAGATATCCTAAACATGACATAAGTAAACAGAGTGGGTTAATGATGCATACTGACCTCCAAGAAGTTCAGGACACTTTTCTAACCAGACTTTAGCAGCAAGCCCAGAAATGGCATTAGCCATGCAACATCTGATCATGGTCCCACAGTTTGCATGTTAACAAGCAACACAGCACTCCAGCAGGAACAAGTTTCTGTCCTATACAGCCACCCGTTTTCCTTTCCTCTCTTTTTTTATACTAAGGAAAAACATGGGTTTGTTTTTGCTTAACTGAACTACTATGAAAATTTTGTAAAATGAAATCAAGTGAAAAATCAAAACAGATCATTTCTACCTAAGGTAATATTATATGCTATTGTGTATATTTCCTGTATAAGTAGGTGTGAACCAGGTACACACCTTTAAATTTGGACATGTAGAACTTCTGTGTCTTTTTTTTCTTTTTAAATTAACTTATTTTAATTTTATGTGCATGAATCTTTGTGTATATATATGTGTGTGTGTGTACCATGTGTGACAGATGTCAGGTCAGAAGAGGTTGCTAGATCTCATGGAATTGGAGTTCCAGGAAGCTGTGGGGTATCTAACATGAGAACTGGGAAATGAACTCAGATCTCTGCAAGAACAGTAAGAGCTCTTAACCTCCTAGCCATCTCTCCAGATCCTACTTTTATTTCTTTAAAAAAAATTAATGTTGTGTCTTAAGTAGTTTCTTTAATATGCACAGAAAATATTCAAATTTGTTTTTCAATAAGTGAAAATCTTTTCAAAATAATTCTAAAAGTCCTTTAGTATCTCCTAGTTAGGAAAACCACAATCTTTCTATCCTTTAATCATGTCTAGTATTTATTACTGCAAAAAAAAACAAACAAACAAACAAACACTACTTTGACACCATTTCTATTTCCTAGGACAATGGATTTCTGTATCACATAAAATAATGTAACAAACTACCCAGAAAGGATTTCTTGTGGGGGTTCATATGTGATATGCACCTGTGTATATTCATGTTTTATATGAATGTGGACACATGTGTTTGCAGATGAGTATACATATGTGTAAGCTTGGATGTGGAGTTCCAAGGTTGTTACGTCTTCCGCAGTTGCTGTACATCTTATAAACTGAGACAGAGATCTGTGAAGTTTGTCCACTAGGCTACTCTAACTAGCCAGTTCGTTCTAGGGGACAAAGAAAGGAGCAGTTAACCTAACTTCTACTTCAGGCAATTTTTCAAACTGTCAGTAAGAACTCTCATGTACATGTATATGTATATGTACATGAGAGTACATATGTATAGGTGTATACATACAGGTATATTTACATGTTGTAAAAAACACCAGTCTGCACATGAGCAGAATTACAAAAACTCAAAGCAAGTCTAGGGGCTGAGGAAATGGGTCAGCAATTAACAAAAACATTTAAACATGAGGGCTTGAGTTTTGATCCCCAGTGTCCTTTCAAAAAGAAGGACATGGCAATGTGCACCTATAACTCAGCTTTGAAAAAACAAACAAAATAAAAAAACAACAAGTTTTAGGTTCAGTGTGAGACTCTGTTTTAAAGAACTAAGGCAGAGATCAATAGAGGACACCTGAAATCTTCCTCTGGCCTCTCTTCATGCATCCACAGGCTGCCTCTGTGTTCTCTCTCTCCCCCACCTCCATCTCTTTCTCTCCCCTCCCTCTTTCCATCTCCCCCCCCCTTCCTTGTCTCTCCCCCTCCTCTCTCCGACAAACATACAGACTGCAGTGTAAAATTTTGATTTTGAGAAAGTGGAGATCAAGTATTACTTTGGACATCAGTTTTTACATAGGAGAAAGAGGCTAAGGCCCAGAGCTTCATGTAGGCAAGGGGCAGAGAGGTCCCCATTTACAACTAGCTAGGGCCCCAAAATGTACTCTCTGCATACAGATGACCTAGAAATAGTTTATCATGCAACCTTGACAAAAACTGACTCTCCTTTCCCCAGCTGCCATTACATACCAATAACTCTCAGAGAAGTAGGGCCTGTGATCCCCTCCCCTATCCCTAACTGTAACATTGACTGGCTTGGTTCTTTGAAGGTCTTATTCAGAAAATCACTGCTCTGTGAGCTAACATAAAGCAACCATGTCATGTTCAGAAGACACTTTTGCAGTGTGCTCTTCAACCTCTGGCTCTTTCTTTTCTTCTGCAGGGTGTGATATAGATGCTGCATTTAGGTTAAGGCTCAGCACTCAGCAGTCACTTACCCTCGGCCCTCTGGCCAGTTGTGCAGCTCTGCAAAAAGGAGTTTCCTT
>CAJQZJ010033498.1:3598503-3648104 GCA_907164525.1 Lophiomys imhausi | reverse complement strand
AAAAAAAAAAAAAAAAAAAAAAAAACCTTTTTAGGGGGGGATCCAAGATGGCGGCGGCCTGCGCGGACGTATTTTGATTTCGGGGTTAACATTCAGAAGGCGGCAAGTGTTGCAGGATGCTGTACAAAGGGCACGACTCCTTCTAAATCTCACACAGATACCCAGGGACCTGGGCAGGACGCTCCTTCCCACTCTTGGACACGAAAAGATGCCACTGGACCTGGGAATCGGGATCACCCATCCCCCCACCAGGAGAGACTCCCGGTAAGTTCCAACCTAATACCCAGCGGGCAGATTCAGAACCCACGCAGAGATAATCCCCACCCTGCTGGGCACCCCCAGGTCTCGCACAGACGATCGAACTATCTGGTGAAAGGTTGCGACCCTTGGAAGTGAGCTCAGCTCAGCTGCAAAGGGCCTTCAGACTGCAGATCGCAGTCTGTGACGAAACAGACCAGTTTACAAGCCGCGGGAGCGGCAAGGCTATTGCAGCTGAATGGCAGATTTACCTGCTACAGGAACCAACCTAGGCAAACTGCAAGATATCTGAAACTGTCGTATATCGGACTTTTGTACCAGTACTGGCCCATGCCAGCAGGAAACCAGAGCTTACTTGTACACAGCTCCGCCACCTGGATTAGTTAGGTCTCCACCTGGGAGGCGGGGCTGAATGACTCACCTTATAGGAGTGGAGTTAGGCAACTCGAATCCTATACCAAAGCGCCCCCTTTAGACACAAGTCCAGAAGACAGCAAAAAAATTCCACATGGCCAGAGGCCCCAGACAAAAAAAAAAAAAAAGAGCGAAAAGTCTCCAACAAAAGACAGCAACACTATTCCATCCAGCCCGAACCACTTCACCACAACTGAAACACATGAAAGCGATGACAATTCTACATTATGGAAAGTGATAGAGTACCTTCAAGAAGAACTTAAAACTATGAAGGAATTCAAAGAAGCCACAATTTTACAAGTCAAAACAACGAATAACACCATTAAATAGCTCCAAGCCAAGGTGACTCAGCTTGAACAGGAAAAGGACAAAACAATGAAAGATCTGGGTGAATTGGAAAAAAAAGAAGCAAACACTCCCAAGAGGAACAGAAGGCAGGAGATCATCAAACTTAGGGCTGAAATCAACAACTTAGAAACAAAAAGAACTATACAAAGAATCAATGAAACCAAGAGTTGGTTCTTCGAGAAAATCAACGAAATAGACAGACCCTTAGCCAAATTAACTAAAAGACAGAGGAAGAAAACACAAATCAACAAAATCAGAAATGAAAAGGGAGAAATAACAACAGACTGAGGAAATCCAGAGAATATTGGGATCATACTTTAAAAATCTATACTCCACCAAATTTAAAACTTAAGTGAAATGGACAATTTTCTTGATAGATTACACCTACCGAAGCTAAATCATGATCAGATAAACAGATTAAACAGCCCTATAACCCCTAAGGAAATAGAAACAGTCATTAAAAATCTCCCAACCAAAAAAAGCCCAGGGCCAGATGGCTTTACACGGAATTCTACCGGACCTTCAAAGAGGAGCTAACACCAATACTTTTCAAACTCTTTCACAAAACAGAATCTGAAAGAACATTGCCAAACTCATTCTATGAGGCCAAAATCACCCTGATTCCTAAACCACACAAAGACCCAACAAAGAAAGAGAACTTCAGACCAATCTCCCTAATGAATATAGATGCAAAAATACTAGCAAACCGAATTCAAGAACACATGAAAAGTATCATACACCATGATCAAGTAGGCTTCATCCCAGGAATGAATGCAGGATGGTTCAACATACGAAAGTCTATCAACGTCATTCACCATATAAACAAGATGAAAGGAAAAAACTACATGATAATCTCGCTAGATGTGGAAAAAGCATTTGACAAAATCCAGCACCCCTTCATGCTAAAAGTTCTGGAGAGAACGGGCATACAAGGACCGTACCTAGAAATAATAAAGGCAATATACAGCAGGCCAGTGGCCAACATCAAATTAAACGGAGAGAAACTTGAAGCATTTCCTCTAAACTCAGGGACAAGACAAGGATGTCCACTTTCACCATATCTCTTCAATATAGTACTTGAAGTTCTTGCTAGAGCAATAAGACAACTAAAGGAGATCAAGGGGATAAACATCGGAAACGAAGAAGTCAAATTATCTCTATTTGCAGATATGATAGTATACATAAGCGACCCCAAAAATTCCACCAGAGAACTCTTACAGCTGATAAACACCTTCAGCAAAGTGGCTGGATACAAAATTAATTCAAAAAAATCAGAAGCCCTTCTTTATACAACAAACAAATGGGCTGAGAAAGAAATAAGGGAAACAACCCCCTTCACAATAGCCACAAACAACATAAAATACCCAGGGGTAACTCTAATCAAGCAAGTAAAGGACCTTCAAGAACTTCAAGCCCTTGAAGAAAGAAATGGAAGAGGCCTGTAGAAGATGGAAAGATCTCCCATGCTCATGGATAGGTAAGATCAACATAATAAAAATGGCTATCCTACCAAAAGCAATATATAGATTTAATGCAATTCCTATCAAAATACCAACACAATTCTTTATAGACCTGGAAAAAGCTAGTCTCAACTTCATATGGAAAAACAAAAAGCCCAGAATAGCTAAATCAATCCTGTACAATAAAAAAACATCTGGAGGTATCACCATCCCAGATTTCAAGCTATACTACAGAGCAATAGTTGTAAAAACAGCATGGTATTGGTATAGAAACAGACCAGTAGATCAGTGGAATCGAATTGAAGATCCAGAAATAGATGCACACACTTATGACCACCTAATTTTTGACAAAGAAGCCAAAACGGCACAATGGAAGAAGGACAGCATCTTCAACAAATGGTGCTGGTCCAACTGGATGTCCATTTGTAAAAGAATGACGTTAGACTCATACTTATCACCTTGTACAAAACTTAAGTCCAAGTGGATCAAAGACCTTAACATAAGGTCGGTCACACTAAATCTACTGGAAGAAAAAGTGGGAGAAACCCTCGAACTCATTGGCACAGGCGACAACTTCCTGAAAAGAACACCAACAGCTCAGGACTTGAGATCAACAATCAATAAATGGGACCTCATGAAACTGAAAAGCTTCTGTAAGGCAAAAGACACTGTCATTCGAACAAAACGGCAGCCTACAGCCCTCATCACCAACCCCACATCTGACAGAGGGCTAATATCCAAAATCTACAAAGAGCTCAAGAAATTAAATGCCAAGAAACCAAATAATCCAGTCAAAAAATGGGGGACAGAGCTAAATAGAGAATTCACAAGGGAGGAATCCCTAATGGCTGAGAGACACTTGAAGAAATGCTCAACATCCTTAATCATCAGAGAAATGCAACTCAAGATGACTCTGAGATTCCACCTAACACCTGTTAGAATGGCTAACATCAAAAGCTCAAATGACAGCACATGCTGGCGAGGGTGTGGAGAAAGGGGAACCCTACTCCAATGCTGGTGGGAATGGAGACTTGTGCAACCACTATGGAGGTCAGTCTGGCGATATCTTAGAAAACTTGGAATAGCTTTGACTCAGGACCCAGCCATACCACTTCTGGGTATACACCCAAATGCCTCTTCACGGAATCATAAGGAAGTTTCCTCATCCATGTTTATAGCAGCCTTATTTGTAATAGCTAGAAACTGGAAACAACCCAGATGTTCCCTCAACTGAAGAATAGGTTAAAAAACGGTGGTACGTCTACACAATGGAATATTATTCAGCTATCAGGAACAATGAAATTATGCAATTTGCAGCCAAATGGATGGAACTAGAAAAGCTCATCCTGAGTAAGCTAACCCAGACTCAGAAGGACGCATATGGCATCTATTCACTTATAGTAGGATTTTAGCTATATTGTGGAAGGTATCAATACTACAACTAACACACCAAAGGGAACTTGGACATGGACTTTTTATTTTTAATTTTTATTTTTCATTTATTTTTTATATATTAGTTATGTTTTTTCTATTTTTTAGTCTTTTTATCTATTGTATGCTTATTGGTTTGTTTGTTTAGTAGTTCTCTCTCCTGGGCAATGAGACACTTTTCACTGATGGTACTGCTTTGTAGACCCCCAATGAATTAGGAGGCTCTTGGCCCTCAGACGACCTCTCAACTGAGATGAGGGACTGTTATATAAGGACACCCCACCCCAGAGAAATGGGATGGAAGGGTTAGGAGGTAAAGAAAAAAAAATGAAATGTGATGTTTCGGCCTTTTACTACTAATTGTCATAAACTGTTTAGGATAATTAAGAAATGCAAACTAATGGTTATGCAATCTGGTCATTCTGTTAGGTACTATGACAGCCTATTATAGTTATTTTCTAAGCTAATCAAAAATAAAGCTGCTAAGAGACAAGCAACATCTGCTTACCCTAATATAAGAGATAGATAGGGCCTCTTCAAAAACCTCAAGAGATCTGCAGAATATGGCATTCAAAGATGTTTTCTTAACTTTAGATTTTTTTATATCAAGACATATCAACTCCTGACAGCACCCCCTATTCTCCTTCAAGTAGAAGATGAGCATCGAAGAATCTGCAGTGGGAGATGATTGAATTAGTCACAAGCCTATCTCTTGGTAGGAAAGCCCCTTGCTCCAACTGTAGACAGAATGCTGTCCAAAAAGGACAAAACCTGGAAGCAGATAAGGTGACAGCCTAGCTCTGCCAAGACAGGGTAGGTAAGTCCTTCATAACCCCTGCTCTACAATCAATGTCTGTCAGAGAAACGGGGCCAAACGACTGAAGATCGATGCGGTAATATATGGAGAGAAAATGGGAACTGTCCAGGCAGCCACTGGTATGTCATTTCTTAGTTTTGTAAGCTGTAGGCCCTGTACTTCCTATAAAATCAGATATATTTATCCCTCTCAGGTCTCTGAGGTGGTTGAAGAACAGATACCTAGAGTCTCATAATTAAATTTTGAGTTGTTTAGGAGTCAAGAGAGTGTTATAGATCTAAGAAGATACTTTTAAAATTGTGTTGAAAGTTCGTATGAATGTTGAGTCAGATATAGAACTTTAAACTCATGGAGATGGTTAGATAGTAGAATGTTAAAGTCATGTACCAAATACATATGGACTGGACATTGGGAATGTACGCTAAGCCATATAACCCTCATAACTGTGGCCTAATTACCTCTGTATTGTATTGTACTTATTATTATAAGAGAAAGAGCCATTTGTTGGACTGAAAGGGAAAAGTGTAGGGGGAAATAAGATATACCTTAAACTTAAGAGAAAATAAAAGGGAAGAGGATGGGGGATGAGGGTGGGAAGGTGGGACTGGAGGGAGGAATAGGGAGGGGACTGTGATTGAGATGTAACTTGAAGAAATAAAAAATAAAGGAAAAAAACCGTTTTAGGCAGAAACAGTCAGATATCTCTGAGTTTGAGGATAGCCTGGTCTATGTAATGAGTTCCAGGATACCCTAAGCTACATAGTGAAGTCCTATCTCAAAAAACTAAAGGCAAAACCCAAAAACTTGGAAAAAAATTACATACCAAAAAATAGCTATGAACATCTCATTGAATTTCTGTACAGTAAGAATAGCCACTCTGAAGTCATAAACCTTCACATTTTACACTTTATTATCAAATATATTTGTATGTAGTTATCCTCCACTAAGGGGGGGGGAGAAGAAAAAAAACATGACAGAGTTGAAACAGGGATAACAATTAGCTGTATATTTTCTCTTTCATGACTCCAATGCTCTTTCCTGTGTCAGTCCTGCCTCATCATTTAACATGCCTGCCCTTTCTTGCTCTTATTTGTACACGGTATTCTATGCCCACATGCATGCACACACACTGTGGGCTAGGATGAAGAACGCGCATGTTTGTTTTTTTCTTAATGAGGTTGTGTGACCTCCATTAATACTATACATTCTAAGTTCTTTGGATTTTTTTCAGGATAGGATTTTCTAGGAGATAAAGCTATAATTGTTTATAAAAGATGGGTTAAAAATATATTTTTTACCATATTTCTCTACTCTTTGCCCTTCTCTTCCTTTACTGTTTTCTTCTCTCTTAGGAACTTATCGATTATTTTCTTTGAAGTTTGTTTCAGTTGCCTGAGCTCTGTCAGAGCTGGAGTGATAGGGTGATGGGGATAGAGTGGTCTGGGGAGATGAGGATAAAGTGGTCCAGGGAGATGAGGATAGAGGGATCGGGGGTGATGGAGATAGAGGGGTCCAGAGTGATGGGGATAGAGTGGTCAGGGCTGATGAGGATAGAGTGGTCAGGGGTGATGGGGATAGAGTGGTCAGGGCTGATGAGGATAGCGTGGTCAGGGCTGATGAGTATAGAGTGGTCAGGGGTGATGGGGATAGAGTGATCTGGGGTGATGGGGATAGAGTGGTCTGGGGTGATGGGGATAGAGTGGTCAGGGCTGATGGGGTGCTTGCTCATGCTAACATCCAATGGGAGAGCCAGACAGGCCCCCTGAAATAAGCCATGCAAGAGGTTTTTAACAAACACTTTCAAATGTGGAGTTGGACCATCTCAGGGAACTGACTGTACTCCAGCATCAAAAGTGCACCGTAAAATTATAGCCAGAGACAGAAGGAGTCTAAGTAATTTCTGTGATTAATTTTGACAGTAAACACATAATCAGTGAATAAACTAAAGGTTTTAAAGAGGAAACAAATAGATTTTACTGCAGATATTTAACTCTTTCATTCAGGAGGAAGGATGGGTTAAAACAGCTCCTTGGGGCCTGGGATGAGCCTTAGCTTATCCGTATGTGAGGCCCTGGACTTCACAGCCCTGATACCACAGAAACAACTTAAGTGTTAAATCTTGTGTTACATTTTTAAATTCATATTATTATCATGTGTGCCTCCTTTTTTCTTGGGTATACATTTTACATAATGTCAAATGTTCCTTATGTGCAGCTATATTCTAACGATTTGACCTTATGTCTTGGACTTAAATTTTAACAGTTATGATAGTTTTTCTATTTTTTGAACAGGAATGACAGTTTATATTTTAAATATGAGAAATTTTATACTTGAAATCATCTTAAATATATTCTCATAACGTGCTATTCTTTCACAAAAATGTGTATCTTTAAGTTATAATAAAAGCGTCTCTTAGCCATTAGGGATTCCTCCTTTGTGAATTCTCTGTTTAGCTCTGTTCCCCCTTTTTTGATTGGATTATTTGGTTTTTTAGCATTTAATTTCTTAAGTTCTTTGTAAATCATGGATATTAGCCCTCTGTCAGATGTGGGGTTGGTGAAGATCTTTTTCCAATCTGTAGGTTGCCGTTTTGTTCAAATGACAGTGTCTTCTGCCTTACAGAAGCTTTTCAGTTTCATTTATTGATTGTTGGTCTTAGGTCCTTAGCTGTTGGTGTTCTGTTCAGGAAGTTGTCACCTGTGCCAATGAGTTCAAGGCTACTACCTACCCCTCTTGTCTTTTAGATTTAATGTGTTGGGCTTTAATGTTAAGGTCTTTGATCCACTTGGATTTAAGTTTTGTGCAGGGTGATAAGTATGGGTCTAATTTCATTCTTTTACATGTCAACATTCAGTTAGACCAGCACTGTTTGTTGAAGGTGCTGTCTTTTTTCCATTGTATGGTTTTGTCTTCTTTGTCAAAAATTAAGTGACCATAGATATATGGGTTCATTTCTGGGTCTTCAATTCAATTCCATTGATCAACTGGTAAATGGTAAATGCTTAGCATCCTTAATCATCAGAGAAATGCAACTCAAGACAACTCTGAGATTCCATGTCACACCTGTCAGCATGGCTGAGATCAAAAACTCAAATGACAGCAAATTTTGGCAAGGTTGTGGAGAAAGGGGAACACTCCTCCATTGCTGGTGGGAGTGCAAACTTGTACAACCACTATGGAAGTCAGTCTGGTGATATTTTAGAAAACTTAGAATAGCTCAAGACCCATCCATACCACTTCTGGGTATACATCCAAAAGATTCCTCACCAAACCACAAGGACGTTTTCTTATTTATGTTCATAGCAGCCTTATTTGTAATAGCTAGAAACTGGAAACAACCCAGATGTCCCTCAACTGACGAATAGATAAAAAAACTGTGGTACATTTACACAATAGAATACTACTCAGCTATCAGAAACAACGAAATCATGCAATTTGCAGACAAATGAATGGAACTGGAAAAGCTCATCCTGAGTGAGCTAACCCAGACTCAGAAGGATGCACATGGCATCTGTTCATTTATAGTCGAATTTTAACCATATAGTACAGGATAACTATACTATAACCAATGCACCAAAAGGAACAGGAACATAGACTTTATTACCTGTCAGTGAGACACTTTGCCCTAGTGGTGCTGCCTTGTAGGCCCCCAGTATATGAGGAAGCTCTTAGCCCTCATATGACTGCTGAACTGTGGCGGGGGACTGATATGTAGGGACACCCCACTCCGGAGGAGTAGGATAGAAGGCAGGGGAGTAAAGGGTGGGAAGGTGTGGCAGGGCTGGGTGGAAAAGACACTGTGATGGAGATATAACTTGAAGCAATAAATAAATATTTTAAAAAAGTTATAATAAACTCCTTTCTCTTTACTGTGCACACAGGAAACCTCGACCTGTCTCCCAGCTGGTCGCACAGCAGGTCACTCAGCAGTTCGTGCCCCCAACCCAATCAAAGAAAGAGAAGAGAGATAAAGTAGAAAAAGAAAAAAGTGAAAAGGAAGCAACTAGCAAAAAGAACTGTCATAAGAAAACCAGGTAAGAAAGTGGTTTATGATATTTTTGAAATAATAAAAATAACCATTATTTGTTTTTTAAACTTTTTTTTCTTTTAATTTTTTAAAACAGGGTTTCTCTGTGTAATAGCCCTGGCTGTCCTGGACTTGCTTTGTAGACCAGGCTGGTCTCAAACTTGAACACACAGAGATCTGCCTTCCTCTTCCTCCCAAGTGCTGGGATTAAAGTATTTTTTAAACTCTGATCATACTACTATAGGCAAAGAAAAAGTAAACTTTATCTCAATATAAAATATCACAGAAGTTTTCGGAGCTTGAAAGTTATGTTAGAAATCAGAAAAGGTCAAAATATAAGCTTAAACGTAAACAGATTTTTCTTTCTTAGTAGATATGTAGAGGACATGTCTGTTCTTTTTCCTTCATTAATAAAAAAATAGATACTTGAAATTCAAGAAATTGGTATGCAAAATCATCAGCTTTGACCAGTGATCATGGTTCTGGGTCTTGTCATAGCAGGCAGGTGTACAGCAATGGAGTGAGTGTTTAGTCTAGCCTTAGCTTTATTTTAATTTTTTAAAAAGACTTATTTATTTTATTGTTTTATGTCTATGAGTGTTATGCTTGCATGAATGTATGTGCACTGTGTGCGTGCCTGGTGCTTGCAAAGGTTAGAAGATGGTGTCGTACTCCCTGGGAGGAATTTTGAGAGCTGCCATGTGGGTGGTAGGAATCCAACCTGGGTCTTCTGGAAGAAGAGCCAGTGCTCTGAACCGTTGAGCCTTCTCTGCCGTCCCAAGCCTTAGCTTTCCCCAACTGCCTTGTGGTGCGCTCCTGTCTTTATTGTCCTAAAGCATCTATTGGAATGAAATTATTGAGCTACCTGTAATGTTCAGTGTGATATTAAAGCACGGTGAGACCATCCAGGCTGTCAGTCGGCTCTTGTGTTGAAGGTTCACGGATAATTTTGGTTAATGTTAATGAGATGAACTATTTCATGATACTTTTGTAGTTTACTACCTATGAATCGCTTTAAACAGAAATACATTCATTTTGTTACTTTTCCTTGGTTATTTAGTATGTACCCAGAAACTTTATAGTGAGAAAAACTGTCTTTAACCCTTCCGTCTGTTTGTGTTTAGGCCAAGATTAAAAAACGTGGATCGGAGCAGCGCTCAGCATCTGGAAGTCACTGTTGGAGATCTGACAGTCATTATTACAGACTTTAAGGAGAAAGCAAAGTCAGCGCCTACAGCGAGTGCTGCTGCTGGGGACCAGCACAGCCAGAGCAGCTGTAGCTCAGACAACACAGAGCGGGGCGTGTCCAGGTCCTCCTCGCCCAGGGGAGAAGCCTCCTCCCTGAACGGAGAGTCTCACTAAACATTCTTGCTTCGCTTCAGAAATACAGTTTATGCCAAGAACTACCACATTTTCATGACAGGCACATTCATGTACAACCTACAATTTGAGTTTTACATGAAATACGAATTTGCCAGGATTTACTAGATTTTATTGCAGTGTAAGCTACTGAACACTTCCAGACTTAACATTTTGATCTCTGCTGTTAAATGCCATGAAAATGTGGTTGAATTATTCATTATGCAGTGTTATTGGTAAATCTATTTTCACTTATAGTTTAGTGAATTTTAACACATAATTATTGAATTCTCTACTATTGGCATGTAATAAGTTCAAATTTTTTATTACATAGTGCAAGCTGCCTAAATATGTATTATTTGAGAATTGTGAAATAGTTATATGTATGCAAGTCAAAGATCAACTTAATCAACTATTGCTGCAACAGGATTTTCGTAATGGTTATCCTCTTAATGCACCTGCTGGTACTTGGTGTGGTTAAATAGGAAAGTTGTTATTAAATAAAGGATTTGTATGAACCTTTGCCAATGTTTTTGACATGTTTTTACTAAATTATTGTTTCTGAGTTATGTTTTATCCATTTTTGCAGTTTGTTTGTTACTTTGCTTATTTTTCAAAGCATCAATTTATGGTGTAGTGTTTACTAGCTGAATAGTAAACATTAAAACATGGATTGTTTAGCTTTCTAATTCAGGTTTAGTGCTATTGTCATTGAACACTGGTATTTCCTATATTCTCTAAGATGTTAAAGTTAAAAAAAAATAAGCATCTGGCAGAAACAGAAAAGAACTTGCCATACTTGGAAAAGCTTTAACTTAATGATAGTTTTATCACTGTCTCCTTCTTCCAAACCTATCCAGGGTCATAGACATGTGAATCTAATTAATGAAAACTATTATATGGAACTGGGAAGTTAATCCTAAATCAGTTTAATTGGCCTTTTACTAAATATAACAATTCGTCTGAAATCATAGTACTCTATTTCCAGATACAGCCTTCAATTCATGCATTTATCAGTATCTTGAAATAAAAAGTATTTACAGCCCCATTCACTTATGTATGATTACCAATAAAATATTTTTTATGACTTAATTAAGATTTTGTATTTTGTTTACAACTAAATGAAGTGTGTTATGTTGTATTTGAAAATCCATCTTAGAAACCATATGCTACAAGCCGGGCGGTGGTGGCGCACGCCTTTAATCCCAGCACTTGGGAGGCAGAGGCAGGCGGATCTTTGCAAGTTCGAGGCCAGCCTGGTCTACAAAGCGAGTCCAGGACAGCCAGAGCTGTTAAACAGAGAAACCCTGTCTCGAAAAACCAAAAAAAAAAAAAGAAACCATATGCTACATCTTAAATTATCAGGTTCTCTTGTTTACTCTAGCCATTTGCTTAATATATATCTACCTATAGGGGACTTCTGAAATATAAATTAACCTAAAGAAAAGACCTAATTTGAATATAACCTACCACATAAAAATATAATCTACCTTAGCCGGGCGGTGGTGGCGCACGCCTTTAATCCCAGCACTTGGGAGGCAGAGGCAGGTGGATCTTTGTGAGTTCGAGGCCAGCCTGGTCTACAAAGCGAGTCCAGGACAGCCAGAGATATTCAGAGAAACCCTGTCTCGAAAAAACCAAAAAAAAAAAAAAAATATATAATCTACCACATAATCATAATAACATTTGAAGGAAAAACTCTGGACCCTGACAGTTGTGACATTTGGTTTCTCATGGTAATGTAACTGCTCGATTGCAGTACTTTTTATTGGCACAGTGGTACTCCTGTAACATGCTAGTTGTGAATACAGGTTATTGCATACAGTAAAAGTGTGACAAAAAACATTCAAATACCTCATTCTTCAGTGTTATTAAATGAAGATGTAAAACTTGTTTTCTTCTAAAATACTTCCAATGGAATACCAACTGGCTATGTTCTTTTCAAACCTGTTATTTTTACATTGATTTTCATGTATAAATGTTCAGTGTATTCAATTTTAAATACTTGTAATGGGGAAATACTCTAGTTCCTAAGACAAAATAAGTAAAGGCAATATATCTTACAGTAATCATATATTTTCATAGTCTATTTTAAGTTTTTCTGCAAGAAAAGCATGAGAGAAGGGGAAATCCTGGCTGAATAGGCACACCCACATTTGTGTTCTGGTGGTGGCACAGTGGTGTAGAGATACAGAGCGATGCTGACCCTTGAGTCCGTGCTGTAGAATGCAGACATGAGCGGGTCTCAAGCTTACCTCCCATCCATAAGGCAGGGGTCATGATGGCCATGCCTGAAACCTATGGCTCCTGGGAGGGTTAAATGTTAACTCATGGAAGATCCTTAACATTTCTCTAGCATCTCTGGTTGCTCAGTAAATGCGAACCTTTACTATTCTTATAGGTTAAATATCATTAAAAATACATTTTTATTACCAAAGTATTTTAATGCTTCTTAGGTAACCTAAGAGAACAGTATTGTCAGTGTTTGCTAAAGAACACTTTTCTATGACTGGAGAACCTAATCCTATAATACTGTGAGAATGGAGAGATGAACTACCCATCCAGTGTAGGATTTTGTTTTCTTTTTATCTTCCTTTATTTCACGCTACCTCAAATACACTTTCATGTCAGGAAGACATACAAGTTCCATTGTTATATGCACTCAATGTTAAAATATGCAAAAGGCTATTCAGATCCAGGGCTTAGGGTATATTTGTAGCTGTTTTGTAAATTTGTGATATAGTTTTAGTGGCGGATTCCTTTTTAATTTTTTATCATTTTATGTGAGTATTTTGCTTGCATGAATGTGTGTACACCATGTGTGTGTCTGGTGCCTGTAGAGGTCTGAAGAGGGCTTTGCATTCCCTGGAACTGGAGTCACCGATGGGTGGGTGCTCGTCTGTGGGGCCATTAGTAAAAGTCTGTTCCTCTGCAAGAGCAGAGCTAGGAGTGGTTTTCTTACCACTGAGCCATCTCTCCAGCCCCGTCAGCAGTGAGTTCTTCTAACCAGATTCTACACTGAAAGAATTTGGATGTTTTTCAGAGTAAAAGTGAAGATAAGATAGGTGAAAAATGAAGGTGTACTTCCAAGTACATAAGAATATACACTCTTAAAACCTTTCGTGTTACACAGCAGGGATGGATGGCTTAAAGGTTTTTATTAAACTTTAATTCAAAGTTTCATTAAATTCTTTCCTAAAATTATAGGGATAACAGACAAGATAAAGTACATTAATAGAAGGAAGAAATTCAACTAAGTGGATGGTGTATCAGCTTTCTTTTAGGTATAAACATCTGCCTAAAAGATGTACTTTTGGCATATTGTATAGATTAACGGTAAATGGCTTGAGTTTCTTATACTTTCTTAGCAGCTTACCTCTTTTTTGGAATCTTTGTAGGAACTAGTCATAGAAAGGAATCTTTGCAATGTGATTTGAGAATTAAGTAAAAACTACGTTCGTGCGTGTGTCTGTGTGTGTAGGATAGCAGTAAAATAATAATGTGTCACCAGGCGTGGTGGCGCGCGCCTTTAATCCCAGCACTAGAGAGGCAGAGGCAGGTGGATCTCTATGAGTTTGAGGCCAGCTGGTCTACACAGCCAGTTCCAGGAGAGCCAAGGCTACCCAGAGAAATCCTGTCTAAACAAACAAAAGCCAACCAAAAAAAAAAAAAAAAAAAAAAAAAAGCGTTTTCATTACTAGTCACCCTCTCAGCCTCCTCGAGCATGTGCAAAAGCTTGGAACAAAGAAATGTAGAGAAGTGGAAGTACAGAAAAATCAGTGACAAAAATAGCAAAGGAAAGCAGTGAAGGGCACAGAAAACAAGGACATTACTGACGGTTCTCAAAAATAGAAAGTGAGGAAGGCTTTTACTGGCCTTTAAGAGTGATCAAAAACGAGCTCCACCACCAGCACAGGTAAGGAAGAGTTGGCATGGGAGAAAGCGAGGGAAGAAAGGAAAGAGAAGGAAAAGTGTCAGGGTGGCCAGGCTTCTGAGCAGTAGGTCACCAGGGAGGGAAGTACAGCCTACAGTCTGCTGGGGACATGTCAGTGACAGTGTTAAGTCATCTTCATAATTAGTCATAAGCACTTTCCTCAGCATATGTTAAGTAGGGCAGCAATATGTAGAATAATTTAGAGTAGTTTTTCATCAAGCCCGTTCAATGTAAGCTACTATATAGACAAGTTTTCTTTGAAGTATATAAATAACTTTCTGAACACATACCTCCTAGTCCAGATCACTTAAATGCTATGATTTAGGCTTTTCTTGATCAGTATAGATCATCCTGTCTTCATGGATTGGGCCAGTTCTTGACCATTTGAAATTCTATGAAAAGACCAGATACTTCTGTGGAAAATCAAGTAGAGTTCTTGAACTTTTCAGTGTTTTGGGACATAGTTCCTATTCTCTGTGTTATGTGTGTGTAAGATATGTTTGTGTGGGCTTTTCCAGTGTCATTCCTCAGGAGCCATTCACTATGTTTTACAGATTTTTTTTAATTTTAACTTAAAAAAATTCAAGACATGGTCTCTCTATGTCCTTCTGGCTTTCCTGGAACTCACTGTGTATATCAGGGTGTCCTTGAACTCACAGATCACACAAATCTGCCTGCCTCTGTCTCCTAAGTGCTGGGATTATAAGTGTGTGTGTGTGTTGGGTTTTATGAGTGTTTGCCTGCATGTATGCTTGTGTACCATGGTGTCAGACTCTCTGCGACTGGAGTGAACAGGCAGTTGTAAGCCACCATTCGTTCAGGTGCTGAAATTCAAACCCAGGTTCTCTGCAGGAACAAGATCAGCTCTTAAGCACTGATCTAACCTTCTAGTCCCTTATCTTGTTTTTGACTGAAGGTTTCTCAGGGTCTGTAGCTCATCAAGTAGGCTAGGATGACTGACTAGTGAGCCCAAGGGACCTGCTTCTTTCCACTGCCCCTGCCCTGGGTTAGACGTATGGATCATTGAATGTTGTTTTGTTTTTGATTCTAGGTTCTAGAGAATCGAACAAGTCCTGATCCATGCTTTCCATACAAGCACTTTATCAGCTGAGTGCCTCAGCCTCACATTCTGCTTCTTTCCACACATAGCTTACCATTGAGACCTTTCCTGAATTTTACTAATCTAGTTTTTTGTTTACTTCAGGATATTAAGTATATTTGGCTTTTAGTTACTGTGTCAAGGGTTCATTACAAGAGGATAAAGATGTGGAGTACACATTTTAGAGATCTATAAATACAGTGGCATCCCTGCAGCCATAAAAATATGTAAAAGACACAGAAATAGCAGAGGAAGGAGTGCCTGGGACCTTTTCCTTAGAAAGTTCACCTAGGCCTTAAACATCCCTGGAAGTCTGCACTGGAGAGCTGAGACCTCATTTGGTGTTTGCAGCCACTCGAGTGACCAGTTGTTTGAGCTAGTTGCGATCTATGCCTCCAGCTTATCTTGTCAAAACTTTACCATTTTAAGCATTGCAATGAGATGACTCATCTTCTAATTTGATGTATTAATTTTTATGTGCATGAATGTTTTGGCTGCATGTGTAAGTACACCACACATACTGTGCCTGAGGAGACAAGAAAAGGGTGTTGGATCCCCCTGGAAGTGGAGTCACTTTGAGTGACTTTGAGCCACCCTGTGGGTGCTGAAAACCAAACCCAAGGTCCTCTGAAAGAGCAACAAGTGCTTTTAACTGCTGATAGCCCTTCCCCCTCCCCTAACTTTGAAAAATCAAGATAAAGTCCCATATTTCTTTTTTGTGAAAGCATTGAAGATTTTGTATTACTGTCCAAATTAGTAATTTTACTCAGACTGATTTCAGCAAAAGTTTACTTCATCCTAGAAATCAATTTGCCATACTCAAGACAATTCATATTAATTGCCCTCAATTTTTGCTGTAGTCATAAGAAATGTCAGCAAAATTGACTGCTTTTAATAATTTATGTAGCCGGGCGGTGGTGGCGCACGCCTTTAATCCCAGCACTTGGGAGGCAGAGGCAGGCGGATCTTTGTGAGTTCGAGGCCAGCCTGGTCTACAAAGTGAGTCCAGGACAGCCAAGGATACACAGAGAAACCCTGTCTCAAAAAACCAAAAAAAAAAAAAAATTTATGTATGTAGGTCTCAATAGCTGTTCTTATTGTAACATTTCATGTTTGTGTGTGTGTATTCTGACTTTGTGTATTTCTTTTTATACAAATTGCCTCAATTCTCTTGGGTAGATAGGGCTTAGAGTTACAATTAAAAACATTTTTTATGTGTTTTGCTTGCATGTGTATGTGGGAACTATGTGTGTGCATGGTGTCTGTGGAGGTCAGAAGAGAGTGTTGCATCTGCTGGAACTGAACTGCAGTTAGAGAGGGTTATGAACCATAATGTGGGTGCTGGGAACTGAACACAGCCAAGTCTTCTGCAAGTACAACAAGCCCTTTCACTCACATCTTTCCTGCCACTTAATACTGATAATGAAAAAAAAAATGGTTTTCTTCATAATGTGAGGATAAGCCAAAGGTAAATTTGAGGTAAGAATCCAGTGCCGCCAGGTGGTGGTGCCACATGCCTTTAATCCCAGCACTTGGGAGGCAGAGGCAGGCGGATATTTGTGAGTTCAAGTCCAGCCTGGTCTACAAAGTGAGTCCAGGACAGTCAGGGCTACACAGAGAAACCCTGTTTTGAAAAACCAAAAAATACTCAGTAAAGAAACCAGGGAGGCTGGGCGGTGGTGGCGCATGCCTTTAATCCCAGCACTTGGGAGGCAGAGGCAGGCGGATCTCTGTGAGTTCGAGGCCAGCCTGGTCTACAAAGCAAGTCCAGGACAGCCAGAGCTGTTACACAGAGAAATCCTGTCTCGAAAAACCAAAAAAAAAAAAAAAAAAAAGGAAAGAAAGAAAAAAAAAAAAAAAAGAATCCAGTGCCATAGCTGCATTCCTCTGCAGTTTTGAGGAGTTGCTTCTGGTCCTGAGGTTGAATCTTGGTTTTCACCTGATGACACGTAGAGGAAAACTGCCTTGTGGTCATCTCTTTTCTGTAAAGTTTTTTTTTTAATATTTTTATTTGTTTATTATGTATACAGTGTTCTGTCTGCATGTATGCCTTCAGGTCAGAAGAGGGCATCAGATCTTATTATGGATGGTTGTGAGCCACCATATGGTTGCTGGGAATTGAACTCAGGACCTCTGGAAGAACAACCAGTGTTCTTAACCTCTGAGCCATCTCTCCAGCCTCTTTTCTGTAAAATTTTAATAGCAAAATGTAGAAACTAAACTGAAGAACAAATGGTAAGCATGTCTTCACATGGAGTAGGTTGAGCTTTCAGAATAAAGGTGCTTGGTAGTCAGGCCCAAGAGGAACTGAAATACAAAATAAAGAGGAATATGTGTCTAGCACAGAACAGATAGTCTGAGGGACAGTTTCACTTTTTCTTGTTTTTGAGGTGGTCTTTTTATGTAACTGTCCTTGCTCTGTAGATAAGACTGGGCTTAAGTTCACAGATAGCCACCTGCCTCTACTTTCCAATGGCTGGTACTAAAATCACGTCCACTAAATCCAGGCAAACTTTCATTTTTAATTTTGTATTTTGTTTGGAGGCAGGGTCTTGTTATAATCGCCCAGGCTGGCCCAGACCTTGTAACCCTCCCATTTCTGCTTCTTTAATGCTAATAGAGGTGTGCGCTCCAACAGCGAGCTAAGAATCATTTTCTCTATACTGTATGTCAGCCGGGCATCGTGGCACATCCCTATAATCCCTGCACTCAGGAGGCAGAGGCAGGCAGATCTCTGTGAGTTCCAGGCCAGTCTGTCTACAAAGTGAGTTCCAGGACAGCTAGTACTGTTACACAGAGAAATCCTGTGTCAAAAAACAAAAAACAACAAGAACAAAAAAACAAACACAAAAACAAAAACAAAAAAACCCAAACAACCCAAACAACAACCACAGGTATGTTTATGCAGAGAGAAATATAGGGGAGGCAGGAAATGATGCACACTTGTAATCCTAGCACTTGAGAGACCTGGGCAAGAGTATTTGTCCAATAGCATTACTTTTTCTTCTTTTTTTAAAGTATACCAAAGATAGAAATTGGAAGGGAATACTGGACAGGACTCCATACATATTTGAGTGGCCTAAGAGGGAGGAATGGATACAAGAGGAGAGAGCACCAGCATTTAAGTTTTTTATTTTTAGTTATATGTGTGTGTGTCTGGGTGCATGTGAAGGCACAGGTGAGGGCATGCGATCCCCTGCAGTGGGAGTTATAGGTTTGTGAGTTGCCCAACGTGGGTACTGGGAACAGAAGTCTGATCCTCTGCAAGAGCACTATGCACTCAGCCTTTTTTTTTTTTCTAGCCCAGAACTTTCTAGAATGGAGATTCTTAAAATTTTAAATCCTGAGTCAGTTTTCTATCTCATAAGAGATCTTTTGTCTAATTTTAGAAAAATACTTCCACATATTAGTTTCAAATTTCATTTCCTGTCCTTGCCTACAATATTGCCACTCTGAATATGCTTGATCTTAAATTCCATTTACTTCACTCACATTTGTTCTTTTGAGTTGGGAATTTGGATTCAGTCAGCCTTTCCCTGAAGAATTAAAGTGTGGATCTAGAGATATGCTTAGAACACATGCAATAAATGAAAGAAATACTTACTCGATATTGAAACAGGTCAAGTTGTTTTCAGTAGCAGAAGTCAATTCAGGAATATAAAAATGAATGTGTGGATCCATTTCCAGACAACAACATGCAGTGACTCCTCACATTTCTGCATAGCCAGGACTTGGTGTGTAGGTAGTAGACACATCATTTTTATTTTTAGAGTGCCTTTTTGCAGCAACTTCTTTTGCAATTACAGGATTAAAAGGAACATAGAAGATAATATGGTCTTGAATCCCCATGTCAAGAGTATGATGATTCTGTGTGTTCTTCACATACATTGTTGGCTGGCCTCCCTTTATACTGTTCCAAGGTTTTATGATCTATGAGTCGAGATTACTCTTCATTTTCCATACATGCAGTTTCTTCTTGGAAAGAAATATTAGCAACCTTTTAGAAATTATTTTTTATTTTTTAAATGGGGCCACACTCTGTAGCCATTTGAACTGGAACTCACTATGCTGACTAGGCTGTCCTTGGGCCTGTGATGGTAACCCTGCCTGGGCCTCCACAGTGCAGGAATCACAGGTTTAAGTCTTCAAGCTAGCTTCCCTGACATCTTTTAAAGGGGCCATTCATTTCCTGGGTACTCGATCTTTACCTGGTGCCACATCCTCCAGCTTTCCATTCTTGTTAGTGCTTTTGTAGTTTTCTGTACCTTTAGATTACCTTGATTTCTCTAAGAATTGTAAGGTGTGTTAGAAAGGTCTAGTATTCTCTTTTTTACAGGCTTGTCTCCCTTTTGAGGGCAGGACAGACACTCCTTTATTCCTGCATACTGTGCATCTGAGCCTCTTGTCTGGCATGTAGAAAATATTCAATAAATGTTTATTGAATGAACAAATGTATGTTTTCTTTCTCTTTATACATCTTGATACTTCATTGGATTTCTTTTTTTGCTTTGTTTTTTAGGTAAGGCAAGAGACGTCATGTTTATGGGGAAGAAATAGCCCACAGTTCAGTGACTTTCCCATGGCCACACAGCTAGCTCTTGGTGTAGGGAATGAGAGCTTCTATAGCTGCATTTTCCCTCACATTGTCCTTTCTGGACAAACTTCTCAGTGACCTAGATGCAACTTGAACAATTCAATATCGAGGTTTTTCTCATGAAATGTGTGTACATTTTAAGTATGTTTTTAAGTATGCATGTATATTTAAGCGTATGCTTTTAAGGTGTGTTTGCTTGTATAGGTTGAATATGTGCATTTTACCTTTATTTTTATGCGTGTTCTATGTGTGTGCATTTTAAGTGTGTATTTAAAGTATTTAAGTGTACTGTTTATGTGCATCTTAAGTGCGTGTTTAAAGGTATTTTTGTGTGCATTTTAAGGGTGTGTGTTTAAGCCTGAAGTTTTGCCTCTGGACCCACTTCCTCCAGTCTCTCATCTCTGTCCCAGCCTTCACTACAGCCAGAATCGCTCTCTAAAATGCAAAAGTGATCATGTTACTTCCTTCCTTAAAAACCCTTCAAGCAGATTAAGTTCAAACTCCCAAGAGTTTGCTGAGGCAAGGCATTGTAATAGCTAACCCTTTCTGCAGCCTTATCACTCCTCGTGGTCACTGTTGCATTCACTTATCCTGGCATTACACTTCTCACAGTGCCCTGAATAAAAGAGCTCTTTTCATTGCTCACCCAGTCTAGAATTCCTTCCCTTACGAGGGCCACCCTGGCCAAGAAATCTCTGTACTGGAAGGTGCAACTGACTGCACTTTTGGGTATGTCCATAGCCTTACAGATGGCTATCCTGTGCGTGTACCACAGCCCACTTCGAAAGAGAATTTAATTCTGATCTAAATATGAGTGACCCGTGCATGTCCTGGGAACATGGATTCGGGTTGCCTAGAAATAACATGTTCAAACACAGAAACATTTACATTTTTTAAAAGGTCTTTTTTCTTTTTCTCTTTAAAGAATTTATTTTATGTATATCAATGCTCTATTTGCATGTACACCTGGAGCCAGAAGAGGGCATCAGATCACATTGTGGATGGTTGTGAGCCATCATGTGGTTGTTAGGAATTGAACTCAGGACCTTTGTAAGAGCCACTAGCCAGTGCTCTTAACCGCTGAGCCATCTCTCCAGCCCCTACTTTTTTTTTTATAGTCACAGAATTTCTATTTTATTAAGGCGTTTTCCAGACACCGGTTGGATCATTAGATTGATTATAGTACACTGATGAAAAACTGAGGTTTCAGGTCTTAGGACATTCTTTGCATCGAAACCGTGGTTCGCTGAGATTGCTTTAAAGGTTTTGAGTCAAAAGGATGTTAGATCAGACACGGGTGGTCCAGGAAAGCCTTATTCAGGGACTAAAAGTATCTAAGAATAATCATGAAGTCTAGGGTAGTCATTCTGCCTTGTAAAATCGTCTACACAGGTCTCCAGCACCAGCCAGTGTCTGGTGTCAGTGCGAGCTGCACTCATTCCCAGTACTCCCCTCTCTACACACGTCCCCACTAGGCTTCCGTAGGAGCCTAGCTCAAGGCGCGGGAAGTGGCCGGTGAGGCCCGGCAGGGGAGAGTATCAGTTTTGCTTTGGGTGTGCAGATGAACTGTAAGCAAAGTCTAAAACGTAAAAGGTAGGACCCTTGCCTCCCAGCCTGCTGTGTAGAGAGGCAAGCAGTGCACCTCTGAAGTACCTCCGCTTTAAGACGCCCCACGAAGCACAGATGTTTTAGACCCGAGGCTGAGGCCCATGAGAAGCAGGATGGGGCGAGGAAGGGCTAGCAAGTGCGGGAAACCACGCTTTCTTTTTAGTCACGCGGCAATCTTGAAATTCAAGTTGTTCAGCGACACAACTACGCAGTGGAAAAATCGCAGATTTAGGCCAAGGGCCTAGAAACTTGCTCCTTTCTCTACACCTCTCCGCCGCTCCAAGCGGGGCAACCTCTCGGGAGGAACCTAGCACCCGTCTTTTGGTTCTGCGCGGAAACGACTGCTTCCGCGACCGCGCTTTCGCGCGACTGCGCAGCTCCACTTCCGGGAGCGCTGCAGAGCGGAGGGCCGGAGCTGGGGCGTGGCGCGGAGGCGGGATTCCGCGAAGCTAGGGGCGTGACGCGTTCCGGAGGCGGGACTACCGCCTGGGACGGGGCGGGGCTACACTGAGGGCGCTGGGCGGGGCACGGCAGGGCTAGGGGCAGAGCTTGGTGGGGCCGGACCGAGTAGGACGTGGGGAGGATTCGGGAGGCGGGGCGAGGCGGGGCGAGGCGGGGCGGGAACCGGACTGGTCACGCTGCGGCTGCGCTTTGCGGCTGTTCGCGGTTCGCCCGGGCGGGCGCGGCGGCAGAATCGGTGGCGGCGGCCGTGGGTGGCGCGGGCCGGGATGCGGCGCTACCTGCGGGTCGTGGGGCTGTGCCTGGCCTGCGGCTTCTGCTCGCTGCTGTACGCCTTCAGCCAGCTCGCAGTGTCCTTGGAGGAAGGAGCCGCCACAGGCCGCAGGCCGCAGGCCGCGGCGGCTTCCTGGCTGGCGAACGGCGGACGCGGCCCCGGGAGAGGCACGGGCAGCGCGGGCCCGGGCTGGCAGGGCAGGTACGGTTCTCTGCTGGGCACTGGGGTCTAGGAGGGCGCGGGCGGGGCGTGCCGCTCCCACCACCGTGCACTTCTGTTTGGCTTCAGACCCAGTGTTTAGACCAGTTAGAAATTGAATTAATTTGCAACTTTCTAAAAGGTTCGTTGGAAGTAAGTGGTGGCCAACAAAATCCTGATTACAGTGTGCCTAGTGGGAATTCCCTCCTGTTTCCATGGAGTTGAAGCTGAGCTATTTAAGAGTTAGGCTGGCGCCCTTGTTGAGCCCCCCCACCTCCAGGTGTCTGAAATTTCATCCTAAAGCTTAGCATTTTCATCACTAGCCAAGCTTAGATATCTGGCTGTGACATAAAGTGAGCTGTGAATTTTTGTTTTGTAAATACTGTTTATTCCGAAACTTAAAAGAAGTTCAGAAACATGAGTGATACTAATATGCTCATATTTTATGGGAGAGGTGGGGATTGAAGATATATTTTTTTAAAATTGGATATTTACAACCGCATAATGATTTGGTGGATTTGTATAAATCACTGCCAGGGTTAGATTTATAAAGTTTAAATGGCAAACTGTTTTGGCAATGTACTTAGCAATCTAAGCGTTTGGCACTGCCTGGGTGGATACCTGTATTTGTGGGCAATTCTGAGACCAACTAATTGGAGAGTAGAAGACAGGAATTGTAAAAAAAGAGTACCATCCCCTTTGAACTATTGTGCATGATCTGAGAGTTGATGGTCACTCCCAGAGGGAAAAGGAGCATGGGGATAGTGAGTTATTGTTTATGGTTGGATTGTAGTCAGAGAAATGAGAGGTCTAGGTATATTCTTGGATTCCATTGTATACATCTTGAAAAAGGTACTTCCCGTTGTGGTGTCCCACGCCACAGGGACGTGGGATTTGCTGAAGGAAATAGAGGCAGGAAGATCATGAGTTCCAGGCCAGCCTGGCCTACACTTTTAAAAGCAGGGCGGAGGTGGTCCACGGCTTTAATTCCAGCACTCTGGAGGCAGAGGCAGGTAGATCTCTGAGTTGGAGGTCAGCCTGGTCTACAGAGTGAGTTCCAGGACAGCCAGGGCTACACAGAGAAACCATGTCTCTAAAAACTAAAACAAAAAAAAGTTTTATTGCCCAGAATTACATAACAGTAAGTACTTGGGAAAAATATTTCCAATTCCATAAAGTAAAACATTTTAAGTGGTAAGAACAGAATTTCAGAGAAATCTCTTTTTAACTAGTATATCCTATTTGAAATAGTTCTTTCAAGCTAGGCTTAGTGCCCTAGACCTGTATTCCCAGCACTCAGGTAAGGCAGGAGGATGGAAAGTGCAGTGCCTGCATGGTCTTCATAGTGAGTTCCAAGCCAGCCTGGGTTACATGGTGAGGCCCAGTGGTAAAGGACTTGCCTTGCCAGGTGCTGAGTTCATGCCCTCCAGGGTTTTAGTTTGTCTGTCTTAGAGTCAGACAAACCTGTGCCCTCATTCACTCACTGGCGCAGGATCCCTTGATCACATGGTTACTTCTCTGTGTATTAATTTCTTTACTGTAAATTGTGGATAATGAATTTTCAGCTGCACTGAGATATAATTGACAGAAGTTATGAAAGCTAACAACTTGATATTTTGATGCACATTCTGAAATGATTTCACTTCCCTCCCTCTCTCCTTTTCAGATTGGCTAGACCTTAGGTTCATTTTTGCAGACTCCTGTCAGCACTGGTAGGATATACTGAGAGTTTAAAGATGAAAGACCAGGGGCTTTTGAGTCACCAACTTTTCCTTTGCCATGCACTGGCTGTGCTGACTTCCTAATTAGATATGGAGCATTTGTGATAACCGAAGTGAAATAGTTGCAAAGATTACTTAGTGCGGCCCCTGGCACAGTAAAACTTTAGCTGATGTGGTGATTTTAATTTTAAAGTGTAAGTTCCCTACCCCTCTCTCTTTAACTTTCGGGAAAAAAAAATCTGTTCATTCTAGTAAGAAACCTGCTAAACTAGAATGCCAGTTATCTGTTTCCAGCTCTTAAGATACAAATAAACCCTGAGAGCCACTGAAGCAGTTGAGAGATAGAGCTGACCATTCGTTTTTTGCAATGCTTCTTGGGGCACTGTAGGTAAGGCCCCTCACTCTGCTTCATCAATGAGACCCACAACATCAGTGTCACACCTT
Source organism: Lophiomys imhausi (assembly GCA_907164525.1). Classification (NCBI taxonomy): domain Eukaryota; kingdom Metazoa; phylum Chordata; class Mammalia; order Rodentia; family Muridae; genus Lophiomys; species Lophiomys imhausi. The sequence continues at coordinate 3,623,659 of CAJQZJ010033498.1, read as the reverse complement.
GTGCTCTGGTCTATCGGACACTATAGTGGCATCTGCTTCACGTTGTTGTTGAGTGCTATTGGACTGCTGTAGCAAAACTCTTCAGACTTCATAGAGTGGAAAGTGGAGACAACAGGAATAAGTTATTTCTCACACCTTGCTGTGTTCTCACATAGCCAGGCAGGTCCAGAGCTTTTTCTAAATGGACAGTAATCTCATTCCTGAGGCACTGACCTTTAAGCTCTAATCACCTACCAAAAGCCCCACCTCCTGACATCAGTCAGCACATGGAAGGTAAGAATTTTCTGGTGGGGGAGGCATATTTAGCATAATCTTAATCCATAGCATTTAATGAGAGCTAGTAATTAATATTATGAGGTTTTGGAGATATTTATTTGACTAAGAAGTATACCCATTTTTAAAATTTTATTTTTACTTTATGTACATTGATGTTTTGACTACATGTATGTCTGTGTGAGGGTGTTGGATCCCCTGGAACAGAAATTACAGCTGAGCTGCTATGTGGGTGCTGGGAATTGAACCCAGGTCTTCTGGAAGAGCAGTCAGTGCTCTTAACCACTGAGCCATCTTTCCAGCCCTTAGAGATCTTACTTTAAGTATTAAATATTTATATCTGTTGAAATTCTTCTCCCCAAATAGTTTTTGTTTGGAAAGTATATGTTTCATGGAGTTTTTCTTTTAAGTATTTATTTACTTTTATGTGCATTGGTGTTTTGACTGCATGTATGTCTGTGCGAGGGTGTCAGATCCTCTGGAACAGGAGTTACAGACAGTTGTGAGCTGCCATGTGGGTGCTAGGATTTGAACCCAGGTCCTTTGGAAGAAGTGCTCTTAACTGCTGAGCCATCTCTCCAGCCCCTGCATAAAGTTTAAATTTTTTTTTTTTTTGGTTTTTCGAGACAGGGCTTCTCTGTTTAACAGCTCTGGCTGTCCTGGACTCGCTTTGTAGACCAGGCTGGCCTCGAACTCACAAAGATCCGCCTGCCTCTGCCTCCCAAGTGCTGGGATTAAAGGCGTGTGCCACCACCGCCCGGCTTAAAATTTTTGTTTTCAGATTGGCTAATTTTTCTTTACTGTTTTTAATCTTTGTTATGCATAGAACCACTTTCTTCCACAGACCATCCTCCCACACATTAAAACAAAAAGCCATTTAAATCTGTAATCTAGATTTATTTTATTTTTGTCAGGGGAAGAAAGTGTGCTCTGTGATTGCTCTATGAAATGTTAGCCAGTTTCAGGGCCGTGTGCCTAAGTGACTGCCCATTCCTCCCTTTCTGAGCATTCATGAAGTTAGAGAGCTAAGAAAGAGGGAGGGGATCTGATTTAGAGCTAGACATTAAGTGGTCTAGACACATCACAGTTTCCAGTGAGTTGCCTAGGCAGATGGGAAATCCCGGTAGCTTAGCAGCGGTCTGAGAAGAATCTCCTTTGACGCGCGCGTGCATGAATCGTGGACGCGTGCTTAGTCACAGGGGCCCATGGCTTGGGATTGTTTTGTTGCCTTGTATAGATAGCCCTGGACTCAGTCCTCCATGTTCTTATGGTGGATTTGCCCGAAACTTTCCCTTGACTCTTTATAGAGTCAAGGGAAACTTTTGTCGTATACAGATTTTATAGAAGTCTTGTGATTATTTTGGACATTTTGAAATGAAAAACAAATACTCCTTCCAGCTTAATTAAATACAAAGGACTGTTGAATCTGGCATGACTTGGTCCTGGAAACCTGGCTGGAGCAATGTGGGGATGAAGAGAGGACAGACATACAGACACATGTTCAGAGAAGCTGGGGTCTGGGGCCATGTTCTGGGATGGAGTGGTGCCGGTTGTCTGGAGCAGTGTCTGGAGTGGAGAATTCACCGGCTGTGAACATCAGGGAGGAGGAGCCTGCAGGAGGTAGCTTCTGCACAAGCTGCCCAGCCGTACTTGTCTACACTGTCAGTAATCATATTGGGGGAATTGGGGCCTAAGGAGGTCTTTGGCGTCCCCTGGGGAGGGTTGGTGTTCCCTGCGGAGAGTCTTTCCCATTTTCATGGGTCTGAGACATCGGGTCCTTGATATGTCCACGATACACGTTCACTCAGGACTGTAGAAAAAAAAATTGGCTGATTAAGCTATTTAACCTGTATTTATATTATTATTAATTGGTTCGCCACAGTCAATCCTTAAGCCACCATTATAAATGAGCATACAGAGACACCACATGGATTTTAACAGCCTTGGCCTGAATTGTGCAGTCCTGGCCCATCTAAGCTAGCTCTTAAGTCTATTACCCAAATATGACCCCATATATACATGCGTCCCCTTGGGCTGCCATTCTCCACACTAGCTGATGTTCCAGGCCATCTGGAATGATCCTCTTGCATCTTCCCCATGGCGTGTGCCTCCTTCTTCCTGCTCCTGCTAGAATCTTCTTCCTGCTGCTGGCTGGAATGCTTGAATCCTCTGTCTAGAGCTCAGGCTTCCTGTTCTAAACTCAGGAAGTCCCACCTTTCTCTGTCTTTGCCCAATCTCAGGCCTGAGCATTTTATTTAACCAATCAGAGTCAATTAAGTAACAGACAGCAAGCAGGACCAATTAATTAACATTTAGAATGCTTACCACTACACCATCAATTCCCTCCTTTTGTCTAATAAAAAGGCTAAATTTTTTAACTCCTATAGTAAAACAATAAGAACAAATATGAAACAATCAAGAAAACCATATATAAAAGTTATGCACATAATGCTTAGCCTATTTGTATCAGGTAATCTTAAAGAAGAAAAAAAATCATCTATATTGGTGTGTCCAAAGTTCTGAACCTAAATAATTTCTATCATGTCCTATATTTATAAACCTAAAATTTTTATTTAGACTTGAGAATATCTTTTTAAATCCTAAACAACTCAAGTTCAATTGAAATTTTATAGCTATTATGCCTTCAACCCCATCAAAGACATAAGAAGGGATAAAGTTATTATTTGAGTGAGTAGGAAGCATAGGAGAGCAGCTTCCAAAAAGAAATATGACAGGTTGTTGCCTAGACAGTCCAAAATATCTCTCAATATCATTGGAGCATCATCTTCAGCCTTCTGGCCAAGCATTTTTCACAGATTAAATTGTGCAGCAGGAAATAATAAGGATTTTCCCATTCTGTCTCAGCAGAATCAGGACATCGACTTACCTGCATTTAAGCTCTGGTCCATCTTTGAACTGTATATATTCTGTTGAGAGAGCAGGGGCATTTTTGCCTAATAGGAATTATCTCCTGATGGGAGATTTCTTTTTGAGGAATTATCTCCTGATGGGAGATTTTTTTTTTTTTTGATGCTCGTTGTTTTCTTCCAAGTCAAATGGGAGCTGTCAGGAGCTGACTGTCTTAAGTCAAACAATTCTTAAAATAAAAACATCTTTAAATGCCATTTTCTATATGCCTCTGAGGGTTTTGAAGACATCTATTATTTATTAATCTATAATCTATCTTCTATGAACAAACTGTATATTTTTATCCATTTACTATCTGTTTAACCTCATAAGCCTATTTTCTGATAAATTAAGACTAGTATTTGACATGACCAGAGCTCAACTGGGCAGTCAACTTGTATTATCCAGACTCCTAAATAGATTGCAATAGAACCCATAAAATGATCAGAAGTAAACCTGTACTTTTAAATGATTTGTATAGGCACAATACCTTATATAAGAATTTAAATATATCTACTATTATGTGTCAAAATATAAAATTCTATACCAATGAATCAAAATTTAACCTTATTTTTGTATCAGTATACACAGGACTCCACCTGCTTTTTACACATTGACATTGGCTTCAAGCTCGGGAGGTGTTACTGAGGAGAGCAGTATTCTGTAACAAGTGCCTCTTCTGTTGTGTCTCACTATTACCACACCAACCTAGACCACTCCTAGACTCAAATCCTCTTCTTGCAGCCTTCCAAGTAGCTGGTTCTAGACTTTTTTGGCTTTGTTTTAACCCCAGCTGTCCTGGAACTCATGTGTAGACCAGGCAGTCCTGGAACTCGAAGAGATCACCTGCTTCCGACATTCCATGCTGGGATTAAAGAAGTGCACTACCACAGCCCATCTGGCTTTATGCTTTTTTGTTGTTGTTGCTGCTGTTTTTGAGACAAGGTTTCTCTGTGAAGCCCTGGCTGTCTTTGAACTCAGAGATCTGCCTGCCTTTACTTCCAAAGTGCTGGGATCAAAGGTATTCGCCACCACCGCCTGGGTGGCTTCATTCTTTTTTAAATGCAAAGAATGAAACATCTTTTTAAATGATTTATTTTTATTTTTATGTACATTGGTGTTTTGTCTGTATGTATGTCCGTGTGAGGGTGTCAGATCTCCTGGAACTGGAGTTACAGATGGTTGTGAGTGGTGGGAATTGAACCTGGGTCCTCTCGAAGAACAGCCAATGCTCTTAACCTCTGAGCCATCTCTTCAGCCCCAGAATGTCTTTTTAAAAAAGATGTACTTTTTTTATGTGCACCAGTAGTTTGCCTACATATGTTTGTTTACCACATGCATGCCTGGTGCCCTCAGGCCAGAAAATGGGTTAAATCCCCTGGAACTTGAGCCCCAGATGAGCCAGGCAGGTCCTACAGAAGAGTAGCCAGTGCTGTTAACCATTGGGCCATCTCAGCCGCTCCTTGTTTTCATTGTTCTGAGACAGGGTCTCAGTGTAGCTTAGGCTGACCTTAATCTTCCCACCTGAGCCTTAGGAAGCTTGGTGACAATCCACAGTAAGTACACTTAGGGACTTCATGGTGTTTACTGATAGCACAGCCATTTCACCACATTCTGATTGATAAGCAGTCACTGGTTTGAGTGTTGAACACCTAGTACACTTTTTTGAGCGGTTATAAGCTGGGTAACCACATTTGCTCTTCCACTATTTTTGAATCTCAATTTGAGTGTGGGCAGGAAATGAAGTATAGCTGCTGTTTGTCTTTACATTGATTACATTCCCTTACTTACTGCCTGTAATAACACTTGCTGTGATCTCTCAGAACACAGTCTTTTTTCTCCCTCTTCCTCTTCCTCTTCCTCTCTTTCTCCCTCTTGCAACCCCCAATAGGGTCTTGCTGGATAACCCATGCTTGCCTCAAACTTAGAATCTTCATGCCTCTGCCTCTTTTTTTGTTTTTGTTTTTTTAATTTTTCAAACAGGATTTCTCTGTGTAACAGTACTGGCTGTCCTGGAGCTCTCTTGGTAGACTAGGCTGGCCTCGAACTCAGAGATCCGCTTGCCTCTGCCTTGCAAGTGCTGGGATTAAGGGCGTGTACCACCATGCCTCGCTGCCTCAGCCTCTTGAATGCTGGGATTACAGGTGTTTGTCACTATCCCTGACTTAACAACAAAACAAAACCAGTTTTTCATGAGTGGGAGAGTAGATATTTTATTTTCTTTAATTTATTTTTTATTTCTTCAAGTTACATCTCCATCACAATCCCCTCCTTACCTCCCCCTCCAGTCCCACCCTCACACCTTCTTCTCCCTCAACCCACCCATCCCCTTCCTTTTTTGTTTTTTAAGTTTAAGGTATATCTCCCCCCCCCAACAGCTCCCCCTTTTATTCCAACAAATGGCTCTTTCTCTTATATCAATAAATACAATACAAAACAACAGAAATAATTAAGCCACAATTATGAGAGTTATATGGCTTAGCATACATTCCCAATGTTCAGTCCATACGTATTTGGCACCTGACTTTAACATTCTACTATCTAACCATCTCCATGTGTTTAAAGTTCTATATCCAACTCAGCTTCCATCCTAACTTGCATCACAATTTTAAAAACATCATCTTAGATCCAGAACACCCTCTTGATTCCTAAACAACTCAAAATTTAACTATGAGACTCTATCTAGTCTTCAACTACCTCAGAGACCTGAGTGGGATAAATATATCTGATTATACAGGAAGTGCAGGGCCAGCTGCTTCCAAAACTATTGTTCCTCTACTTGGTAGTCTCCTTCTCAGATGAGGTGGCCCCTCACATATCATAGAGTAGATATTTTAAATGAAGACACTAAAATAATTCTTGCCAGCATATCTCTAGTGTTTTCCCTTTTTTTCTGGATTTATTTTTATTTGTGTGTGCGTGTGTGTCTGTCTGTGTGTCTGTGTGAATGCTTGTGTGTGGAGGCCAGAAGAGGATATCAGATCCCTTGGACTTGGAGTTATAGACAATTTGAGTTGTGTGATGTGGATGCTAAGTACCAAACTCTGGTCCTTTGCAAGACCAACCAGTGCTCTTAACTGCTAGAGCATCTCTATAGCCCCTGTTTTTTTCATAATGGTGGGTGGTGTGTATATTCTTCCTAAGTGTGTTCTTACATATACAATAAATTTTTCCTGTGTGTGGCATATGCATGTGTGTGTGTGTGTGTGTGTGTGCATGTGTATGTGTGTATAGTCCAGAGGTTGACATTTGGTGTCTTCTCTCAATCACCTTTTTTCTGAGACAGGTCCCTCACTGATCATGGAGCTAGACTGGCTAGACTGCAGGTCCCAGAGATGTCCTGTCTCCTCTTGCAGCGCTGGGTCACAGGTGTGGTAATACACTTAGGTTTCTACATGGGAGCTGGGGGTCTCACCCAGTCCTCATGCTTGTTTCTCAAACACTTTACTGAATGAACTGTTTTCCTCAGCCCCCCCCAATAATGAATTTTAAATCTTGTCTATGTACTGTATGTTTTTCAACATGGTGTTATAACCAAGAAACACCCTGAAACTTGACTCTTTGTGCCCAGATGTCTGCACTACCGTTTAGTAGAGTTTAATGACTACCCTACAAAGAACTCTGTATTCATTAGTAGTAACTTTCCACTCCATTTCTTAGTCCTTCAGCCTTTGACACCTGTTGTCATAAATTTACTTATCCTGAGCATTTCCCATAAATGAATCATACCAAGTGTGAATTTTTGAGTTTGGCCTCTCATTTAGTTTGTATTTTTAGGGTTCATCTGTAGTATTTAATACTACTCTTGGTAATATTTCATTAAATGTATCTAACACATTTTGTTCATCAGCTGATGGTCATTTGGGTGGGTTTTCCACAGTTTGGCTGTTATGAGTAATGATGCTGTGAACATTGATGTACATTTACTTTCCTGGTTTTGTGATGGGGTCTCCTAGAGCTATGTCTGGCCTCAAACTCACTCTTTGGCCTAGGATGACCTCCTCACTTTCTCAACATTACCTAGCCATATACATCTTTCCTATAAAAATAGGTGTTTTTAGTGCTCTTTAGTATTTAGGAGTGTTAGAAGTGGAAGTTGTGGGCTGTTGTTGAAACCCAACCTTTTAAATTATTCAACACTTATTTATTAGTAACCTATATTCACTTATAAACACTTACTTAACTACTAACCCTACAATTGACTGCAACCCCTATTACCTAACCACTAAGCCTATTGATAACTATTACAACTATTTTCATAACCTTTTAGAAGAATACAGACTCTGGGGCAGGTCCTCACTCGTCAGGAACACAGTCTCTGTTGTAGACCCTTTAATGCACTTAGCAGTCTTTCTTCTGGAATATCTCAGATGTAGATCCATCAGGGTAAATTGGCTATGGCGACTTCACCTTAAATAAGGCTTGAGGCTTTCTTCTCTCTGGGAGACCTCAGCCGTCTGTAGGCCAACTTATTTCCTTCCTATCAGCAACTCTGCCGCTCTGCCTCAGTCTTTAAAGCTGGCCACAGTTTCGTTCAGGCCACTATTCGGACAGGTCAAACCCCTCTAGGCAAAAGCTGAACCACATGATTTAGTCCTTGGCCTTTTGCTGTCTTGCTGAGGCTTTCTCTGCTCACCAGCTTCTTTCTGCCTCAGGGAGATCTGGCCATCAGTCCACCAGCACTTTCTCCAGCAGAGGATACAAGTTACTTGGCCTTTCTAGTGTGAGGACTTGCTAGCATGGGGCTCTCTTGGCTCCATCCACTTGTCCTTAAATAGGATCTCTCCTTGTTCCACCTTCTTCAGCTTAATTTGGGCTCTGCCCACTTAGCAGTTGAAAACAATGCCAGGCCAAAAACCTTGTTTTTAGTCCATAAAGTCTTTGCTTGGTTCACCTGGCTTCATCCTTGTTTTTAGTCCAGAAGCTGATAAGCTAATTGCCCACAGCCAAGTTGATCTTCATGCCCTGAATTAAGAGACTGTATCAGAAATCCCTAGGTATTTACTAAATCTAATTTATATTAATCTAACTCCCTACATGTTGTTGCGCAAGCCTTTAACTTTTTAAAACGCTTACTTTGTGTGTGCATATATGTGTGCTTTAGTGACTATGTGGAGGTTGGAGGATAACCTGCAGCGGTCAGTTCTCTTCCTTACACCATATGGGTTCCAGAGGTTGAACTCAGGTCATCATGGACAGCCTTGAGCCTCTCTACCTCCATCTTATTAGTCCCTAAGTTTGTACTTTAAAGGAGAATTGTGCTTATATTACTCTTCCTTGCTTTTGTAGCAACTCCAAACTTTTCCGCAGTTTATAAACTAGCACTATGTTACTTTGGCCAAAGCAAGTAGCTTAAGGCCAAGGTCAGTGAATAGTGTAATACAGGTTCCCTTTAGAGGTAGGAAAGTCAGTGGAAATAAGTAGGATCACACAGTTCACACAGCTCATGGTGTGGGGTTAATAGTTATGAGCAGTTAGACAGTTTGCTAGATGCTTCTGATTAAGGAGGAGGAAGGGCTAGTTCATACAAGTGGTCTTTTAAGAGCCTCTGAGAAATGTGTAACAACATAGTGCAAGTGGAACACTTGTGGTGCTGCAGTCAGCAAAGGGGCCCTAATGGCAAGTCTGAGTTAGTTCCCGAGTTGGCGTGCTCATGTCATTGTTTTGTAGTCACTGAGCATGTCAACAAAGGGCTTGACTTTAACTTGATATTTTACTAGGAAGGTGTTGTCAAAGGGAAGAGTAGGAGTTGAGAATGTAGGAAAGAGTGGATAAGTAGGGAGGGAGATGAGTCTCTGAGGGAGCCTGCATGTACCTAGAGACTACCTGACAGGAGGAGGAGGAGGAATTGGAGTTGGGGTGTCAGTTTCAGAAGATGGTGAGGTCCAGCCAGGATTTCCTATTTTAGCTCAGATAGTGGGATTGGAGAATGGTGGAACCTGACTGTTGGACAGGTATCCTTGCATATACAAGATGATGCTTTCTCATTCCCTACTGGACAAGTGTGATCTGCGGCTTGTACTCACTAGAGTTTCTCTAGTGTTCTGTCAGTGTATTTGATCATTAGGTTGGTAATGTATTGAGTGAATACGGACAGGAAATGGAACCTGGGGCTGACAGGAAAAAGGTGGGCCAGGAGCTGACTAGAAGAGAACCCCCAGGTTGGTAGATGAGAACCCTGCAGCAGGTCAGCCTCTCACAGAACTGGCATTTAGTGCTGTCCTCTGACTGGATTGTTGTTTGGCACCCTCTCATGTTATTTCTCCAGACATCTTGGGTGTCTTACAGTGTGTACCCTTGGATTCAGAGATCCAAGAAACAGGACTTAAACATTGCTGTGCTTTAAAAGGAAGGGTGTGGTATATTGATTAAAACAGTGAGTATGCACTAGATTTTGGATGAGGCAAGATAAAGTCTATGTACCTCTTAATGGAAGTGTCAAGAATTTATCCTTAATCTACTGAACTTTGATCCCACAGTTTGACAGCAGCAAAGTCAAGAGACCTTTGTATATTTCAAAGATTTATAAGATTCAAACTCATTAGACTTGTTTGGGGGATAAATGTGTGCAAGTAACAATCCATATACCTTATGCATGTTAGGCAAGCCAATAGTAGTACTTTTGATGAAAAATTCTTTTGTGGAGCCTATAACTGGAGAGTTCTTATTTCAGCCTCTGGAGTGATCAGGATTACAGGTTTGTGTCTCCTGAGTCCCATATTGATTCTTGCTTCATTTCCTTTTCACTCAGACTTGACCTTGAGGCTTGGCTGTGTTTTCAGCTGCTCTGGCCTCTTTTTCTACTGATGCCAGGTTAAGGAAGCAAAGAACAGGACCGTGCACCCTGTATCTGTGTTTCCAATGATTGCCTTAGGACCGGGCAGATTTAGAAAACAATGAACAAATGATTTCTTGTTTAAGTTAGATAAAAGCTGAAGCAGAAAATGATTTTGTTACACCCAACTTCACAAAGTAATTTCCTGTTTGCATTTCTGTTGTTACCCTCTTGTGCAGGTGGACAAGAGAAATGGGATAATCAGGTTAGTTCCTGTTTTTTTTTTTTCAGCAAAGGACAGAGGTACATGCTAGGTGTTGATTGTAAATAAATGTTAAAATAACACTGATACTGTCTTTATCTGAGAAGTTTATTGTGAGGCTGAAAGGATCTGCAGGCACTTGAAGTTGAATGGAGTGTATATGTTATTTGTTAGGGAGCCACTAAGTTTGGCTGCCTACAAGAAATGTGGCTTCTAATCAAGATACACACATTTCTGTTAGGTACACATTTATTTTCCTGACCTTTTTAAAAATTAAGATATATAATTGTGGACTTTGATGTATCTCTCAAAGGAGAACCAGTATAACAGTCTAACTTTTCCTAGTGATTTTTAAATTCCAGTGCTGTAGCTGTTTATGAAATAGCATACAAAATTTTGTAGGTAGTATTTAAAAGATCACCAGTCAGACCCTGGTGTCAGACTTAATCTTTAGTTTGGTGTGCATCTCTCCAAGAGATGGTATTATGCCTTCAGGCTGAGGACCCCTGCCTTAGATCATAGATTGTACAGGTTGGTGGGAAGTCAGACCAAAGAGTTTTGTTACTCTGAAGTTTAACAGACCTTTTGATGTTAGAATGGCAACTTTTAATTGAATACATGAAGAAAAGCCCCTGGTGCTGAGGTGACGTGTCCCAAATAAGTGGCTTTCCCTGGCTTTGTTCATGAGGGTGGTCAGTGTCTGATGACTGCTTTGGGAGGAAATAACAGTACAAAATACTTTTGTGATGTGATACACTTAACTGCAGCCTTAAAAAGAAAGCCCATTAGGCATCTTCATCTCAGCTTTTGTAGTAAAAAACGAAGCAGAGAATGCAGGAATGAAGCAACCATGACTGTCAGTGCAAGTCTTGTTTTCCAGGTTGAAACACCTCATGAGTAGTTTGAGTTGATGATTAATTTGAATGCATTTAATGGTCTTTTTCTCCCATTACACCTGCATTTGTGACATTTTACTTTTGTGGAACAGAGCATGTAAGCGGAGTGAATTTTCTAGGATAGTATGCATAGTACATGAAGAAAAGATAAGATGTGTAGTGTCTTGTGTGCATCATCAGAAGGGGGGATTTTAATGTTTCCAGAGAGTTTCTGGCCAGAAAACTTTTCCAGTTGTAAGAAGTTTTCACCTAATGTTCTTGAGATTTTATGTAAAAATAATATGCCCTAAGATGACATCAGTTTCCTGAATATGTTTCCACTTGTTCCTGTAAAACTGAATATAAAGTTTGTGCGTTATTCAGTAATAAATTCCTTGGTAGTTCCCAATTAAATACTCACACAGGACTGTTTGTTATTTCTTCTCACTGTCAGGTGTAAAGATTTCTCTCTGTGTTACTGGAATCCGTATTGGATGCTGCCCTCTGATGTTTGTGGAATGAACTGCTTTTGGGAAGCGACTTTTAGGTAGGCCCTTAATATTTAACTGGTAGATCAGCGTAGGTACAATTAGATAGATTATCAAACCTTTCACTGTAATAAAACATAGTAGATTATCAAACCTTTCACTGTAATAAAGCATAAGTCTTTTCCTGTAATTCAATATCATATAACTAAATAATTGTTTTTCTTTATTGGATGGGTTTTATTACTTTATCTCATCTTTTAGCTATTACTAATTTTAATACATATTGCATGTAAATGCTCTAAATTTTTCTAGATGTTAGTAAGATATTATAAATTTTAGAGGGCTTTGATTGAACTTTATTGATAAATTGATATGTAGATATGTTCTAGTTGGATAAAATGTTCTGACTAAATGCAGCATGGGAGGAAAGGGTTTATCTGGTTTATACTTTCAGGACATAGTCCATTCCTGAGGGAAGTCAGGGAGGAACTCAAGGCAGGAGCCATGGAGGAACTCTGCTGTTTTTCTTGCTTGCTTGCCCAGCTCCCCTTATAGAGCCCAGGCCCACCTGCCTCAGGATGGTACTGCCTGCCCACAGTGGCTGGACCCTCTCACACCAATCATTAAGACAGTCTCTCTCTCTCACAAACATGCCCACGTGCTGTTCTAATCTAGGTGGTTCTGCTCTCAGATGACTAGAAGCTGTGTCAGGTTGCCAATCAAATCCATGTAGACAAGATAAGAAAACATTTACAGATAACTTGCATGTCTGTGTGTGTGCCCATGTGCATTTGTGTATGTGTGTGCACATGTGCCTTTGTCAGTTACCTAATTTAAAGCTAGGGGCTTTCCTATTGGGTATTTTTAAAAGCTGGGGCTGTGGAAGGGGCTCATCTGGTAATGACACGTGCTTCCAAGCCTAACCCTGAGCTGGACCTCCAGGACCCACATAGTGGGGGAAGACAGCTGACTCCTACAGATGATCTTTGGTCTCTATGTGTGTGCTGTGTGTAAACACCCATCCCAAAGAAAGTATAACACACAAAGCTAGTATACTAAAAACACATTTTGTAGGGGATGTGAAGGAAAGGAAAGATTGTTAGCTTTAGCCTGGAGGTATTTGGGGAAGAGGAGGATAAAAATATCCTTACTGAATGATTTAGAGAAGACATTATTTACTGACCTTTTAAGTTACTGCGTGGGGAAGATTGTATAATATTATGTCCCATCCTACTTTCTCCCTCAGGGAGAGAACCACTTGTTGATAGGGGTGGTTAAGGCAGTCACTTTTCTGAGTAGTGGTGGTGGAGTGGCCTGGCATCTCCTTTCAGAACAAAGAAAGGTTGAGGCTCATATTTTTATGGTTAATTTAACCTCTTACTCTGTTTGCCAGGGACCATGCTGGTTACTACATCTTGACTCAGGTCAATGGCGCTCTGTGTCTCAGAGCCTGCATGGTATTGCAGGGGTGAACTTGGGTGACAGTGGAGAGTGACAAGACCTAGCATTTCATGAAAGCCTCCTGTCGGATCACTCTCTGTGCTCACTTTGTTATGGAATAAATCTTGACTTCTTTGTGCCTTTTGGTCCACCCTCTGTTTCATCTGGTCATCAGTTTTCTGTCATTCTACCTTATCCACGAGCTATATTTGTTAACTTTTTTGTTTTCCAATTTAAAAAAATTAAAATATACTTATATCATTTCCTCCCTCTGATTTTCCCCTCCCATGCTCTCCCACACCCTCTCAAATTTACAGCTTTTTTGTTTTTATTTTTGTTACACACACACACACACACACACACACACACACACACGTGCATGTATTACACCCTGCTGAGCCCATTTAATAGCTTGTATGTATATGTTTTTAGAACTGACCACTTGGTACTAGATAACCAATTAGAGGACTCATTCCAGGAAAGAGTTAATTATTCCCTTTTCAACAGTTGTTCATTGCTTATAATACAAGCTGCTTTCTTAATATTTATAATAGTGTATATAAAGTCTTCAATTCTCAATTAAACATCCTATAAGCAAATGAAAAGGGTTAGGTGATATCAGATTCTCCCCTCCTCACCCCCCCATGTGTGTATGTGAGAGAGGAAGGGAAGGAGAGAGAGAGACAGAGACAGAGAAAGAGAGGGAGAGAGAGAGACAGAGACAGACAGAGACACAGAGAGAGAGAGAGACACACACAAAGAGAGAAACAGAGAGAGAGATTCCCTGTATTGTCCCAGGCTGATATTCGGCTTGTAGGGCCAAGTAATCTTCATGTTTTCGCCTTTCAAGTAGCTGAAAGGCTGAAACAGGTGTGTGCCTGTACAGTAGGCTCTTTTTTTTTTTTTGTATTTTTGATACTGTTTCTCTGTGTAGCCCTGGCTGTCCTGGAATTCCCTGGTAGATCAGTCTGGACTCAGTCATAGAGATCTGCCTGCCTCTGCCTCCTGAGTGCTGAGATTAAAGGTGTATACCACCACTGCCTGGCTACATTAGGCTCTTAAATTTGGTATTTTATGTCATACCCCTGTTAAAAATGTGAGTTCAAAACTAAACCAGTTTGCAGTATGTATCAGCATTCTGTAAATTATCTTAAACACAATTTCTTTTGTGTGTGTGTCTATACACAAGTGTGCCTGGTTCTCAAAGAGGCAAGAAGAGGGTGTTGGATCTCTTGGAACTGGAGTTATAGGTGGTTGTCAGGTATCTAATACAGGTGATGAGAATAGAACTCTGGTCCTCTGGAAGAACTAGCAAGTGCTCTTAACTGCTGAGCCAACTCTCCAGCCCTTAGTCTCAGTTTCTTATGTAGTCCTAAGTCTCCCTCACATTCAGTGACCCTATATCAGAAAGACAGTGTAGGTAGAACACGGGTGCTATGCTCTTCTCACTCTTTTAGTTCTGTGTGTGTGGTGTGTGTGTTCCATGATTCTGCATGCAGGTATATCTGCTGTGTCTTGCGTGTAGAGCTCAGTCAATGGGCAGTCTCCAGTGTTGTCCCTCACTTTCCACATTGTTTGAAGCAGGCTCTGTATGCAGTAGAGAAATTCTGAGGATTCTGCTGTCTGCTTCCACAGTAGAAGGTTCCCGTTCTCTCCTTCCAGGGATGGATGGGACTCCGGTTGTCAGGTCTGCCTTCAAGCACCTCTAGCCACTGAGCCTGCCCACTGGTCCCGTCTTTTGTGCTGTGCGTGGTCTTTTCATTTTGTTTTGCAGAATGACCCTTACTTAGTTTGCATTGGCCTGTGTTCTCATGACTAGACTCAGGGTTTGGTGTTGCTTTAGGCTTTTGCTTCTATCTCCCATAGCTTAATGTTCAAGTGCCTGTTAGAGCAGGAGGTATTGCGCTAGTCTTACATGATTAACACTGTTGCTTAAATTTTATCACGTGGTTATGGTGTTGGACTCTACATCTGCTGTGTAGTGGTCTCTGTCCACTTTGATATATGTGGGAAATATATTTTACTTTCATTTTATTTTATTTTTTTGGCAAAGTAGTGATTGTGATGGTTCTTTATGTGATATGTCTGTTGGTTGGCAGATTTTGAAGAGTTCCCCTTTACTTAGGTGTGTTCATGGATTCAGTTTTTAATTTTGCTGAGCTCTTCTTCATTAGTGTTGTACTTTTTTGTGCTTTGGTTGGTGGTTTTGGAGACTGAACCAAGAGCAAGCTGGACATGAGCTTTACGGTCCAGCTCTCCTTTTTCCTTATGAACCCAGGTTCCTCAGGTACTAGAGGTCATTGGAAATGAGGGAATTAATGTATACACTCCATACACTGCTCTAGGTAGAAAAGATACGGCTGTTCACACTGCATAGGCCCTTAAGAGGTGCTTCTGCACTGAGTTAGGGAAGGGCTAAGTGAGGTTCTTTTCTCACACATTTAAGAGGTTCCCTTCTATCTTAGTTGCATTTCCTGTTGCTATGATAAAATAACCCTACATAAACAATTTAAAGGAGAAAGGGTTTATTTGGCTTCTGAATTCCAGGTTACAATCCATTGTTATGGGAAGTCAGATGACAGGAACTGGTCACACCCACAGTCAAGAGGTGAGGACAGTGAGTTAATTTGTGACACTAGTTAGTGCTGGCTTGCTCTTGCTTTCTTACTGCATCCAGGACTCAGTTTGTGAATTTCTGCTGTCCATATTGAGGGTGGGTCTTCCCAGGTCAGGAAACCCAGTTAGAAACTGTTTGACAGGGTGCACCCACAGGCCAGCCAACCTGACCTAGACAGTTTTTCCTCCTTGAGACTTCCTTCCCTGTTCATTGTACATTATGTCTTGTTGATAAAGTGACCCATTGCATTTCAGACAACCTTCCAATCAGTAGCTTAGGTGGGACACAGTCATTTTAGCTGTCAGTTGGAGAACTTCCTAGAAGTACTTGAGGGTTGTCTGGACGGATTTTCATAAAAATGAGCAGGGTGGGAAGCCTACAGAGAGAGCTGGTTCCCTGCTGTGTGCAGCAACATTGTGAACTCTTGCTAGTCCAAGGCTCCTCTCTGGGTGAGTCTGGGTGAGCAGGTGCTGCCTTCCTCGTGAGTGGTCTGAGGTGTCTCTATGCTCACAGGCAGCCAGGGGTGTGCTCCCCACTTCCTCTGTGCTTCCCTGAGTCAGGAGAGGCCACCGGTTCTCTTCGAAGTACCTAGGGATTTCTTCTTATCGTGAGAAAATCAATTCGATTTTTAATTCTTTTTGGGCAACATTTATCTCTGTAGGGATTTTAATTAAGATAAAGCACATCTTAACAGACCATGATGAAGAAGATCCTACCATTCATTTGGGCCAGAATTGCCAGAATGGCCATTTCCCTATGAATGCTTAGAAAATTTTAGCCATCAGTTCCTGCAATATAAAAGCTTACTGCAAATTTCTTTTAGTTCTTCTGCAGCTGTTTTTTCTGTCCTTGGTGTTGGGGGTCAGGTGGCGGGTGGAGGCTTCTTCAGTGTAGTTTCATCTTGTCAGTCTGGGTGGTGGAGTCTATGTAATGCCTCGGGAGAGTCTGACACTGCTAAACCAGCATCCCACAGCTCAGCCAGCCTTATTAATGTGTGGGGATTGAATGGACTTTTAATTTTTACGTTGTTGTCTTTGAGACAGGATCTCATGGAGCATTGATCACAGATCTCAAACTAGCTAAGAGTGACTGACCCTGGACTCCTGATCCATCTGCCTCCACCTCCCGAGTTCTGGTATTGCAGCTGTGATTGGCTCTTGATTCTGCTTTTTAGGCAGATTTTTTTTTTTCTTCCTTGAGGAACATTTTTCTTTTTTTCCTAAGGTGTACAGTGTTCTGTACAGAGTTCTGTGCAGAGCAACATGAGACTGTTACAGGTCAGTTAATAGCTGCTCTTGACTCCTGACTTTGGGGTGTACTGTACTTGTGGACCAGTTAAGCAACTGAACCTATTGGAGTCTCAAATTATGATTTGGTTTTTCCTGAGGCAGCCTTTTTATTGATTCCAGACTGTATCCTCTTGCCTCTGCCTTGCTAGTGCTGAAATTATGACTTACATCACCTTGCCTGGTTGTGATGTTTTACTTTTCTTTAGACTTATTTCATATGTTTGAGTCTTTTGCCTGCATGTATGTCTACGTACCTCATGCATGGTCTGGTGCCTGCAGAAGTCAGAAAGGGGTGTCAGGTCCCCTGGCATTGGAGTTACAGATGGTGGACAGTGACAGGGGAGACCATGTAGGAAACCAGAAACTCTGGATGGCCTGTTAAAAATGCGAAAATATAGAATCTTGTCTTTGTTGATGACATAAGCCTTTCTCCTAAGTACTTGAGAGGTCAAGGACAGAGGATTGCCAGCTCCAGCATCTGCTTGCTCCTCTGCAACAGGTGTTCACAACCACCAAACCATCTTTCCATCCTCAGGATGATGTTTTTTGTTGTTGTTTTTCTAAATCATTTATTTATTTTTCTTTTATGTGCATTGGTGTTTTGACTGTATGGGTGTCTGTGTGAAGGTGTCAGATCTTGGAGTTACAGACAGCTGTGAACTGCTATGTGGTTGCTGGGAATTGACCCTGGTCCTCTGGAAGAGCAGCCAGTGCTTTTAGCCTCTGAGCCATCTCTCCAGCCCCAAGATGATGTTTTAATGAAGACTTTAAAGATCTGTGTGAGAAGTAGGATCTGAATACAGATAACAGGAAGATGCATACAATTCTGTGGAACTGTGTGCCTCAATTGCCATCTCTGTTACTGTGGCATCTACTGTTCTGAGATGGACTAAATTCATGCTTCCTTGTCACGGCATAAATGGTACCCATACGGTTCCCATGACAGGAAACGAAGGCCTTAATAGATATGAGGGCGGGGATTAAATGAATGATGGGCAGAAGGCAGCACTTATGTCCTGTGCCTTCAGTGGAGCAGTGTGGGGAGCCCACTCCAGAGGAAAGAAAGGGCCCCCCCAATCTGAATCAACTGCTCTGTTAGAAGCGAGAGCTTGCCTAGGCAGGAGAGGGTACTGAGGAGACCTTTTTCTTCCAGAAAGACATGTTGATATGTAAGGTCCTTTCAGAAATATTGACATATGTTGGGAGTACTTGGTGTGTGGAACTGAATGTGTGCCACTGAAAAAAGTTACATGAACAGATTTCTTGCAATCAGCATGACTCCAGACAGGATGTAATACTGAAAATTGTATGGATGAAATTGTAGCTGACTTGCTTCTTAGTTATCTGATTATGGGTTGAAGAAGGCATGTGGTAGGGTTTTAAATGGAATTAGAAGAAGTTTTAATTTCAAAGAATCCAGTTTTTAAATATTTGAATGGAAGACCTTCACATCACATAGGCTTCTTGTCTGATATCCAGTGTGAGAGATGAGTGGGGTTAGTTCTGTGTTCTTGGGAGAACTGCCTCGTGCAGTGTGTTGGTTGTGGAAAAGTGCTTGAGAATGTAGACATGTGATTGGATGATTTCTTTTGCATTTTAAAAAGTTGTAAAGTTCTGTTTTTAAACATAGTAAAATATCATTTAGTAGTAAGTACATGCTGAACTGTTGGAAATGTGCTTCTCTTTGCTGCTAGGTATGGTCTGAAAACACAGCCCATTGAGAAAATGCACCTTGCTGTTGTTGCCTGTGGTGAAAGACTGGAAGAGACTGTGACTATGTTGAAGTCTGCTCTGATTTTCAGCATCAAGCCGCTGCACGTCCATGTCTTTGCTGAAGACCAGCTACATGATAGCTTTAAAGACAGAGTAAGTATCTGACGCCCAGTGAGCACTGCAGAGTTGGCTCTCTATTATCTGCTCCACTAGATCTGTCTGCTTGGCAGCCTTCCCTCCTAGAGAGAGCCATTTCCAGAATTAGATGTAGTGTAAAGGAAGATTGCCGTGTGAATAAGAATAGGCAACCTTAAGCCCTGCTGAGTATGAAGATTTTATCTGCTGACCCTATTCCAGGGTGTTTGGGCTAAGAAGTAAAGAGAGCAGTAGACAGTGTGTGCTGTGTGGCAGTTCTTCATGTGTAAGGAGGGGCTGTTTTTTTTTTTTTTTCCTGGTTGTGGCCAGGCTATTTTCAATATAGGACTCTACCTCATGGTTTCAAATGTCCATTCAAGCTCCAGCCATCACAGCCATATCCAACATGAGGAGAGGAAAGAATGAAGGAGGAAACATGCTCTTTCCCTTTAAAGGCGGTTAGGTTAATAATTGTGACATTTTCCACTTTTGGTGGGCTGTAGTCATTGGGTCATAGCTAGCTGCCAGAGTAGACACCAGACTGTTCACTCAGAGTGGCCTTGTGTCCTCCTCAACAACAAATGCCCATCTGAGAATTAGGGATCCATTTCAAAGAGGAGACAGGAAATGACCCGCATCTCACAGTCCTGTATTTTGAGGGGGGAGGTGATGACATTTCCTCCCCCACCCCCTGACTCCTCTCCCTGCTAAAGCTGCTATGGATTTCTGTGTTTGATCTGACTATGTGTAAAGATTCCTTGTTTTCCAAGTTAAGTTAGTTCATTTCCATGTTGAAGGAAAAATACTATTTGTAGCCTTTTAGTTTTGGTCAAGAGTCTAATTCTGTTCAATTGTGGTTAAATATACTCTTAATTATGTATCAATATACCAAGATCAATGTCTATGTAGCCCAATATAATCTTAATATTACGTCCATATGCAAGGGTCAATACCATTGTGGCCAACTATAATCTTAATTTTGTATCAATATACAAAGATCAATACCTATGTAATCCAATACAATCTTATTTTTGCACAATAAACAATGGTCAATACAACTTTAGCCAAATAACCTACTAATTTTGTATCAATATACAAAGGTATAAGGGCATATTCAATAATCTGCCCCTTCTTCTTGGACCTTCCTGTGCTATGACTATATCTCATTTTTCTCAAGCCCATGCACTCCTACATAGGAGAGGAAGAAGGATACAGAGAAGGAAAAGTAGGAATTCCCTGGGGCTAATCTCCAAAACCCATTAAGACAGGATCATTTATCAGCTTGTATTCTCTTCCCCTACATAATAGAGTTTTCAGTTAACCTTCAAATAACCAAAAAGAAGGGCGGAGAAACACCCTCCCCCACCCTCTGGGCATGGGACATCGCTCTCTTAAAGTGACTTCCTGCTGATTTGGGTCGTAGTAGACCTGTTTGGGGCCCCAACCCAAATGGGAAAAATGATTAAAAATGTTAGTACAATCCTTTTATGTTCAGTCCTTCTGTTCTCAGCTGTTTAGATGACCTAAGGGGTTTGTAGGCAGAAGCTGATCTTGCAGGCTTCACTGAGGTTCCGGCCGGGGCATTGTGTAGAGCTGAACGGTCCCAGCGACACTGGATTGCAGTGGTGGTTGCAGGCCCCCGATGGAGACAGCTATTGAGGAAGTCTGCCAGTATATTGATACAAATTTAAAGATAATGCTTCCCAATGGTATCATACCTAGAGATACTTAAAAATAAAATGTGAAGCTCTGACCACTTGATACCAATCGTCTAAAACGGTCTAGGATAGTTAAAACATACTCCTAGTCATGCAAACATGTCTCTTTGTTAGCTACTATGACAGTCTATCACAGATATTCTTTAAACTACCCAGTAATCAAGTTGCTAAGAGACAAGCAATATTTGCTTATCTAAATACAAGAGATGGTTAGGGCATCTTCAAAAACCCCTAGAGATCTGCAGAATATGGCATTCAAAGATGTTATCTTAAATCAAGATTTTTTTTTGATATCGAGACATATCAGCGCCTGACAGCACCCCCTATTCTACTCCAAGTAGAAGATAAGCATCGAAGAACCTCCACTGTAAGATGGTTGATTTAGTGGCAAGCCTTTTTCTTGGCATGAAAAAACCCCTTGCACCAACTGCAGACAGACTGCTGTCCAAAAAGGACAAAACTTGATAGCAGGGAAGTCGACAGCCTAACTCTGCCAAGACAGGGTAGGTAAGTCCTTCATAATCCCTGCTCTACAACAAATGTCTGTCAGAGAAACAGGACCCAAAGGCTGAAGATTGATGCTGGAATGTATGGAGAGAAAATGGGAACTGTCCAGGCAGTCACTGGTATGTTCTTTCTTAGTTTTGGAAGCTGCAGGCTCTGCACTTCCTATATAAGCAAATATATTTATCCCTCTCAGGTCTCTGAGGTGGTTGAAGAATAGACAGATAGAATCTTATAGTTAAATTTTGAACTGTTTAGGAATCAAGAGGGTGTTATAGATCTAAGAAGATACTCTTAAAAGTGTGTTGAAAGATAGTATGAATGTTGAGTCACATATAGACCTTTAAACTCATGGAGTTGGGTAGATAGTAGAATGTTAAAGTCAGGGGCCAAATAGGTATAAACTGAACATTGGGAAGGTATACTGGGCCAATTTAATCTCATAAATGTGGCATAATTATATCTATTGTTTTGTATAATACTTACTATTATAAGAGAAGGAACCAGCTGTTGGACTGAAAGGGGAAACCTCTGGAGGGAAGAGGGTGGAAGGGCGGGTTGGGAAGGGGGAATAGGGAGGGGTTTGTTACTGAGATGTAACTTGAAGAAAAAAAAAATAAAGTATTTATAAAAAAAAAAAAAAAAAAAAGAGTCTAATTCTGAGAGTTATGAGAGCTTTACTTACAGTTTAATTATTTCTAGTTATCTTTGTTTTTTCTTTTTCTTTTTTTGTTTCCAAGACAGGGTTTCTCTGTGTAACAGCCCTGGCTGTCCTGGACTCACTCTGTAGACCAGGCTGGCCTCGAACTCACAGAGATCCGCCTGCCTCTGCTTCCCGAGTGCTGGGATTAAAGGCGTGCGCCACTATGCTCAGCCTATCTTTGTTTTTTATACACACTTTTATCATCCTATTCTCTTTATTTAGATTGTTTCTTCATGTATAATTTTTTTCTATTTTGTTGTTTAGAAACAGGAGTCTCAAATGTGTAACCGAAGCTGGTGATCCTCCTGCCTCAGTTTCCTGAGTACTGGGATTACACAGGTCTGAATACTGCACCGGGCTCTATACTATATATATATATATATATATATATATATATATATATATATATATATTCCTCCCCCCCCTCCCCCGAGACAGGGTTTCTCTGTGTAGCTCTGGCTGTCCTGGCCTCACTTTATAGACCAGGCTGGCCTCGAATTCACAGAGATCCGCCTGCCTCTGCCTCCCAAGTGCTGGGATTAAAGGTGTGCGCCACCACACCTGGCTTCTATACTATGTTTTTAAGTTAAATGTTTGGCTTTTATTTTGATGAAAGAATATCAGATATTTGATGGACCAAATTGCAACACATTCCAATATTAAATGAAAAATGTCAAAGATTTCATTTTGAAGTTAGTATTGAAAAGATCTTTAAGTGATTTGTAAGTTGAAAGGGAAAATGAAATTGCTATTCTTAAAAATAATTGACAGGGACACCAAAGCAAGGTATTGTAACAAAAGCATTCTTAACCTATGTTGGAAGATGCTTATGTTTTCAAGAGTACACAAACACAGTTAGTTGTAGCTCAAAGAGACCCTTAATCAGTCTGAGGTAAGCCATACTCAACCTCCCCCTGATCATGTGCTCCTATGTGCTCCTTGAGTGATTTGAACCAAAAATTCTAGAGCTGGGCCTGTTGGGATGATGTCATCATTCTAGTTCTTCAGGAGGCAGACTCAGGAGCTGGGATTTGGGGCTTACTCTGGAGAGTGACCATTCTGTATTTTATACAGCTAAAAAAGCATAAGCCCATGAGTGGGGAAGCTGTGCTGGTGATGCAGCAATCATAGGCTGTGTTCAACTGAATCTGCAACAAGGCAGTGTTTTGAAGTGAGTTTAGGATATCAAAGATTTACTCATTTTAGAATTTTTAAAAACATGTTTTGAGGTCCTTAATTTTTTTTAAATTGGCACTGGATATGTATTTATCTTAATAGCTTATTAGGAATATCAATATACATTTAAACTTTACATCAGTGAACTAAACTGATGTTATATTAGTCTGACACTTAAATATACTTTTTTTTTTTTTAAGGTTTTTCAAGACAGGGTTTCTCTGTGTATTCTTGACTGTCTTGGACTCACTTTGAACTTACAGAGATCTGCCTGCCTGCCTACCTACCTTTGGCTCCCAAGTGCTGGGATTAAAGGTGTGCACCACCACACCCAGCAATTACAGACAGCTATGAACTGCCATGTGGGTGCTGGGATTTGAACTCAGGTTCTTTGGAAGAGCAGTCAGTGCTCTTAACCAAGGAGCCATCTCTCCATCCCTATATAAATTTTTAAAAAATCATATATACTATGGTAATAAATTGAGTGCTTAATTTTTAAAAATTTTAGTTTGTTTAGAATTGAGAAAATTCCCATGGGTTAATTAAGAGGGGTCAAGTTCTGGCTGTTGGGCTTAGCAAGAAGCACCTGTGTGTGCTCAGTCACCTTTTTGAGATAGGATCTCTTCCTTAGCCTGGCATTCTCTAGTTTCTGGACAGGCTGACTGCTGAGCAAGTGTGATCATCCTGTCTTCTATAGAGCACTGTGCTGGGGATCTGAACTCAGACTCTCATTCTTAGCTTTCTGGACTGATCCATCTCAGTGGCCCTGAACATTGACTTTAAAAAGTTCACTGCCTTAGATCTTGATGGTAAAGTGTTTGTAACCTATCATTATGATTTTTAGATTTGAAATGAAAATGAAAGAATGGAAAAGAATCTTTTAAATTTGTAACATAAAATGTGGTTTTTAGTTTTAGCATTTTTGTTTTGTAATTATTGGTTTATGATATTACAGAGAAGGTTGAAAGTAAACAAATCTAAATTGACTTACGTTTTAAACTTGAATTCCTCTTTTTGTTTTAGCTTGATGCCTGGTCATTTCTACAAAGATTTAGCTATACCCTGTACCCCATCACCTTCCCGGGTAACAATGCAGTGGAGTGGAAGAAGCTCTTCAAGCCGTGCGCTTCCCAGAGGCTGTTCTTGCCGGTCAGTTATTTTTCCTCCAGTGTTTCTTTTCTTTTTCTTTTTTAAACTCGATACTTAATTTTGTACAGAAGATGTCTTAGGGTTTCTAGTACTGTGAAGGAACACCATGAGCACAGCAGTTCTTATAAACATGTAATTGGGGTTTGCTTACAGGCAGGTTCAGAGGTTTAGTGCATCATTGTCCTGGTAGGAAGCACAGCAGCACGTAGGCAGACATGATGCTGGAGAGGTAGCTGGGAGTTGTCTATCCAGATCCACAGGAAGCAGGAAGAAAAAGCTACTGGGCCTGGCTTGAGGACTTGAAATCTCAAAGTCCACCCTCAGCAACATACTCTAGCGAGGCTGTACCTCCTAATAGTACCACTCCCAGGTAACCAAGCATTCAAATCTATGAGCCTATGGAGCCATTCCTATTTAAAGTACCACAGAAAAGTTTCTGAATAATCACATATAAACCTCATTAAGTAAACAATGACACATGTCAAACATGAGAAAAAAGTTTCCATAGAACAAGTCAGAGCTATAATAAAGACAATAAAAAGTGAAACGTTTGGGGCTTTGGATTAGCTCAGTGGTGGAGCTGATCCTCAACATAGAGAAACAGAATTTGTTAGTAAGTCCTGTAGAAACAGCGTCTTTGACACATAGTTGCTGTGAACTCCTTTAACTGCAAAAAGGACTCGTGGTCAGGTCTTGATAGGGAGTGTGACCTACAGGCTCTACCTGCATGCACAGCCACAGAAGTCAGACTGTTGCATCACTGATGAGCTGGCTTGGCTTAGGCGAAGTCAGCTTCCCTTTCCTAAGTGATGCTTGAATCAGTTAGACGGCTGTAAGGCAGGAGAGCACAGAGAGGAGCCATTTGCTTACTAGAGTACTTCGGTGATGATTTTGGATAATAAACTCTAATCTAAAGATAGCCTAAGTTTGAGTTGATTTCACTTAAAATTTAAAATCGACAGTTTTTTCCAACTCTTGATGTTTAAAATTCTTGTGGTATATTCAATTTTAAAAATAAACAAAATGCTTGTGGCAGTGCAAATGCTGAAGGCAAAGCTTAAGCCCTGCCAGGAGTGCAGTGCACACCTTTAGTCCCAGCACAGGGGTGCAGTGCACGCCTTTAGTCCCAGCA